>JAZHYW010058730.1:0-46538 GCA_037355805.1 Ixodes ricinus | reverse complement strand
ATACGTTATGACTAATCTCCTTGTTTCCCTGGCGCTAATGCATCGCTCTGCAAGATCTCTGAATGATGCCCTACCTGCAGAGGTTTTGTGTATTCCCGAAGTATGCGTATTTGTGCGTCAGGAGCATCGGCGAATGCGTGAATATATGGCGTTGAGAGTGAGCATCAGAACAGATCGTCATGCGGGGGTAGGCATGGCGATGAGAGCAGCACAGTGAGTTTCCTTCACGCATAGCTTCCGTCGTAATGAATCACGGCTAATGATATGTGCGCCGATTGTTATGCGCGCGGTAATGCCAGCCTGGCGCAGTAACGCAGATATCTGTCTTTCAGCGCACCAGACAGCAACGCGTATCTGTCCGCGAGTTTGATTTTAATTGCACCCTTTGTTTTGTTTAGTTGTTATCATTTGTGCATTAAAAATTGCCCCGCCTAATGTCACTTTCCAGTTCATTTTCGACACTGAATCTGCCTGTAAATCAGTCAGATTTTGCATTATAGCTGTGCCGCGCAGCGATTGCAATGTTCAAAGTAAATCGACAGCGTGCCGGAGCCGATCCCCCAGAAGGAGGTGATATTTCCTTGTTTTAGTTGGGCCTGTAGTGCCCAAGCGTATCTTTACTTACCATGGAATGCGCTGATATCAGCCGATTTTTGTGCAACGAACGCCGCACTGGACCGACGCTGGACCATCGTCACAGATCATGCGTGTGTATGAACAGGAAATGCAGAACACATTATGTACTTCCTCAGTCTAGGTCAGCATGAATAAGCTAACGTAAATGTTTAGCTTTCTTTTTTGACAACAAAATTGGTGATTAGCGATTGCGAACATAGTACAAAATAAAGATAGAGGAAACGGCATAGACAAAAAAAGAAGGTTGCCAGATGCAAAGAAAGCCAAGATAATCATGCTTGGTGAAATGATGACAAAATATGCACGAAACCAAATTGTCACGTGGATTTGCATGGAAAGCGCAGGCGTTTGTCGTATTCGCAACATCCCAAAATGAGGGGGAGGGGAAGCAGCACTCAGCCGAGAGCAGGTATCGGTTTTACCGGAGGCTATTTTGACGAAAAATAGTAGACCCAAACTGCTTGGGCAGAGCACGCGCGTGCACACCACGAGCGCACTCACGAAATCTCGCTTGAAAGCGTGCAACGGTCGCTGGTAAGTCCATTGGGCGCGAGACATGCAAGCTATTCATCACCAGAAACAGCAGAGCTAGGGCAGATGGGCCAATGTATCTGCCACGCGTGCCCCGTGGGGACCTCGGAAAGAAAATGGCTGCGCAGCACCTGGAAGGAGCCATCAAGGCGCCGCGTTGATTATCTAGCACTCGCTTGGCTCGTGTCTCGCGCGTTTACATATCAACAGTTGTTGTGCATCCATGAAAATGTGAAACTCGATTTTTGTCGTGGCTTTAGTTGCAAACGCAGTTCATCGTTTCTCGGTTTTCGTAGAACGGGCCTTTGTGTCATCTCCAAACGAACCGAAGAAAGGATCTTTTTTACTATGCGGTCAGTAACATACGTAAAGTGATCGAATTGTTATGCCCTGCATTTTTACGAAGTGAGCAACAGCCACAACCCTCGCGTGGTACGCAAGCGCCAATTCGTTTCAATGCCGAACTCAAACTGTCCCCCGGTGCGAAACATTCGCTCATGAGGAGCATATCCGCCGCCGATCGCACGCCGCGAATTCTGACGTACGACGTACGTAGGTGACGGATTTCGACAAATTCGCGATTTCCGCATTTTGCCATGACTCACCTTGCGACGCCGTTCTTGCGAAGGGACGGACAACCAATAAAACGCGGCTCGTGAAAGACGTCAAGGTGGTCATAGAAACGTGGGAATGAAAAATACGAAAAAGGCGTCACCTACGTCGTCGTCTTCAAAATTCGCTGCGTGGATAGGGCGGCGGATGTGCTCCTCATGAGTGAATGTTTTTCGCCGGGGGATGTAAGTTTGAGTTCGGCATTGAAACGAATTGGCGTTTGCGTACCACGCGAGGGTTGTGGTTGCTTCCTTCGTAAAAATGCAGGCGATAACAATTGAGGCTTGTGTTCGATCACTTTGCGTATGTTACTGATTGCATAGTAGAAAGATCCTTTCTTCAAATCTGTTTGGAGATGACACGAAGGCCTGTCTAGAAACCGAGAAACGATGAACTGCGTTTTGTAATTAAAGCTATTTGATAAAAATCGAGTTTCACATTTTTATGGAGTGCCAACAACTATTGATATGTAAACGCGCGAGACACGAGCCAAGCGAGTGCTAGATAAATCAACGCGGCGCCTTGATGGCTCCTTCCAGTGCTGCGCAGCCATTTTCTTCCGAGGTCCTCACGGGGCACGCGTGGAGTACATTGGCCCATCTGCCCTGCTTCTGTTGTTTCTGGTATGAAAACACATGTTCGCGTTCCATGGATTCACCAGCGACCGTTGCATGCTTTCAAGCGAGATTTCGTGAGAGCGCTCGTGGTGTGCACGCGCGTTCTCTGCCCAAAACAGCAGTTTGAATTTACTATTTTTCGTCGAAATAGCCTCCGTAAAAACAATTCTGCTCCCAGCTGAGTGCTGCTACCCCCTCCCCCCTTCATTTTGGGATGTTACGAATATGATAAATGCCTGTGCATTTCTCATACAAATCCCGTGACAATTTGGTTTCGTGCATATTTTGTCATTATTTCACCAACATGATTGTTTTGGCTTTCTTTTACATCTGGCAACCTTTTTTTTGTCTATGCCGTTTCCTTTATCTTTATTTTTGTCATGTTCGCAATCGCTAATATTGTTGTCAAAAAAGAAAGCTAAACATTTACGTTAGCTTATTCATGCTGACCTAGACTGAGGAAGTACATAATGTGTTTTGCACGTTCATACACACACACGATCTGTGTGTGGTCCAGCGTCGGTCCAGCGTGGCGTTCATTTTATAAAAATCGGCTGATAAAACGCATTCCATGTTAAGTAAAGATACGCTTGGGCATCATAGGCCCAACTAAAACAAGAAAATATCACCTCCTTCTGGGGGATCAGCCGGTACGCTGTCGATTTACTTTGGGCAATACCTGCCACAAAAAGTGTTCGCCAGTTTGTCCGTAAAAGAGGCAAAAACCACAACCCATATTATACAAAAATGTTTGACTGATTTACAGGCAACAGGTTCAGTGTGAAAATGAACTAGAGAGGTGACATTAGGCAGGGGTGATCCACGAAGAAATTTTTTATTACTCTCTTCAAATGATAACAACTAACAAAACGAAAAAGTTGCAATTACAAAACAAAAAAAAATCAAGTACTGGCTCACCTTCCTGGCGGACATCAGATAAGAATAAAGAGGAACATAACACGTTGCTGGAGTCTTGGGGTGCACTGGCGCAAAAAGGCAAATATCTGCGTTTTGCGCCGGTGCTGCGAGGCCGCCCACTCAACTACGCACGCCGCCGACAATCCGAGCACCACGTATCAATGGCTTAGCGAATTCGACCCCTACGTGACCCGGAAGCTAGAACGCAATGCACGATGAGAAGGAAACTCACTGTGCCTTCTGTAATAGTTTCGCCATAACCACATAACCCCCTACTGCCCACCCCACACTGCAGAGAGGACGAATGCTAAGTTTCTTCGGCGTGCATAAACACACTCCCTCTCAACACTACACTATCCTTCCAGCACGTTGCCGATCTCCCTGAACCCCCTAAATGCGCATACTTCGGAGACTACCCAAATAACTCTCATACACCCAAGTTAAGGACTGCGCGTCAGTTCAGGATCTTGCAGAGCGTGCACTGAAAACACCCGCCCCACTTATCCAACCAAGGAGCTGGGAGGATTGAGTCACTAATCCAAGGGCGGCAGAGTATAAATTATGGCCACTCCTAGTTAAGCACATTAAGAACGTACATGGACAAGGAAAACCCCTAATTTCATCTCTCTCCGGTAGCACCGGTCTTGGTACAATACAGATGTTTCACTTTCTCTGTTCAAAGTAGTGGGCCTGACACGCAGGCCGTCTCACACCACAGCGCCCGTCCAAACGTAGCTAACCCACAGCGGCACAGTATTGTCCTAATGATGGCCTCAGCTCCCTGTTCCAACGGAAATAGGCCAGACGTTCCTCACACACAAAAACTTGAAAACTTTGGGATTTGTCACAATAACCCTGACACTGTTTAGGATTTCAGGCCAGCGCGTTTTCTTTGCCATGACACTGCACCTTCCTTTACAAAGTACCTGCAGTACAGGTCTCTCACGGCAGTGGCCACTGTGTTGCGTTTTCGGGCAGATTGGTTTAGGTGCCGCGGTCTCAGCCTCGGCAGGTGGAACAACGCCTTCTTCTGCTGTGAGGCCTTCTTGCGCCACTGGTTATCAATAATGTTGCCGAAGTGGTCGACTTCATCAGCATAGGCCTCTGGCATGTACAACTTGTTGTCTCGTAGGTAGTTGTGCCGTACACAAGCTGCGAGGACGACTCCAGTGGCGTATAGTCTGGGAGGAGGCCGATTGGCCTGCGGAGGGTGCGGAATCCAGTAGCCAAAATTCCAAATGCGTTCTCCACGCGTCTCCTGGAAGTGCGACAAAGACAACACTGTGTTTTTGTAATTTTAATGCAAGTGCGACAATTCTAAAGGTTACCTCGCTCTACACAGTCGATAGTTGAATATAACAAGATTATCACTGAGGTATCTGCCAGGATAGGTCCTCAGTTTAAATGCCTCGTCTCCAACAAAGACGTACGGGGCGATAATAAGGGAAGCTGGCAGCTGATTGGTGGTGGTGACAAATTCAAGGCACCTTGACTGAAGGCGGTATTAAACGCGGTATTTACTGGACGCCATATTGGCGGGCATTGTTTGCAACGCGTGCTCAAAAAGGACTACTACGTATTGCTCGCAAAGATGAGCAATCTTGACGGTGTGAAATGTACGTTGCAGATGCGTTGTGCAAACTCACTCCCAGCACGTGCTCAACAGCAACCGGCGCCAGCTATGGCCGCCAGTGAATATGACCTCTATACGAAGCGTTTGATCATTACGAGACGCCAGCGACTCTTTCACGGCATATGAGCGCCATTAAGGATACGGTAGGTTTTGGATGAGCTGCGTTTTTATTGGTTGTCTTTCCGTGCCGTAGGAGCGTCGCTGGTGACGTCACGAAAGATGTTTGACATTTGACGCAGCTCCGATTATTTCATAATTGCACTGAACCTGCCTGTTTGCTGCAACAGCGTCGTCGCAACTGCGAAATCGCAACTAAATTCGCACCATGTGAAACCGTCATCTTTTCTGCAAGTTGCCAAGAACGATATAATATGTTTTTGTTTACCTTCATGTATTTTGGGCGAAGCACCTTTCCTATATACTGACATGTCTCATGCACGATGGATGCCACTGTTGACACGCCAACCTTGAATTGCTGTGCAAGGTCCTGCATTGACGTTCCTGGTGACAGATACCTGAATGAAAACAAAACATTGCTGTGTATATGAATGTCTGGAAGTCGAGAAACTAGTAATGAGTTCTCCCTATAAACCAGTTTAATTGCACCTCGTATCCACTCTAAACGTTGCGGTTTAAAAAGAAGGCCATTCTACCTGAAAGTGATAGCGCTGCGCCCAGGGATTTCCCCAGACCCCCTAGGGGGTGTACACCCCCTAGTTTTCCTGGACATCCCCCTTAAACCTAAAAAAAAAAATTATTTTTTTCAGATTAAGTAGAAAACACCACCTCTCAGGTGTATATATAGAGAAAGGGAAACATACATTACGGGTATGAGCATTTGGTTAATAGACGTCTGTAATTTAGCTAGTGGACTAAAAAAGAAACAGTTTTATATTTTATCTAGCCTCGCCTCGCATCGCCCTCCCCCCCCGGGCCATTGGGACACCCCCCCCCCCCCTCGATTAGAATCCTGGGAAACCCCTGGCTGCGCCTGCAACGAAATGGGCGCTCTGACGACATACTGCTTCGTGAGCTTTCTTTCCAGGAGAGCGTAGAGTCTTTCACAAGTGCTGGGCATCATCCGGTAATATCTTAGAAACTGTTGGTATTCGCTGGCGGCCATAGTTGAGCTTGCTGCTGCTGAGCACGTGCTGACGGAAAGCTTCTACAACGCTTACAACACGCGCGTTGCACACCCTCAAGATTGTCTTCTTTGGCAGACCATAAATAAGAACTCATCCCGAGCATACGCTGTGAGCAGTCACCTCAAATATGGCGTCCAGTGAATACCACAAAGCCTGGCACGTCGCGAAAAAAAGTGGCCGCCGAAAGTAGGAGAGGAGGGGCGGGGAATCAAGAGCGGAGGGAAGCTAGACTGCTAGCGCCACACAAGAGCGAGCGGCCAAACGCAGAAACAGTCTTTTTGTTTTTTTCCTCTTTTTTTTTCGGAATCGCGGAGAAGAGAAAGTTAACGTCAACCCTTCCCCTTCGCCGTCCCTGCGTCGGCATCTCCGCAGCGGTCGGTCGTCGCTTTCGTTTGCGTTGGAGGTTGTGCGACGAACTGCCCGGAAAGGTCGGTATCTGGTGCTTGGAGCGTTCGGCGATTCATGGGCCATATACTTCGTTTCACCTTAGGTTTGAACGAAGTCAAAGATATACTTCGTTTGATCTTACGTGCGAGCGAAGGCAGTGCTAGGCGTGCGAGCCGAGCACTCATACGTTCGCTGCTTTGCACGCGCGCTTATCCAGTTAATGATTTTCCTCGGGCTATCCTCTCATGCTTATAGCTTCGCCTTCGCTCCCACATAGGACTAAACGAATATAGAAGCGCGACATCGACGCTTTGTGCATTGCTGCTTTGCTCGAGCGTGCGTGCGATGCAGTAACGCAAAAAGCGCTGGGCTCGCGCTTCTAGCTTTGGTTTCGCTCGCACATGAGGTGAAACCAAGTAATATGATACGCAACTTTAGCTTCCGTGAGAAACGAGAGCAACTCGCGTTTTAGTGCTAAGGACGAAAAAATAAAACGTGAAGGACACGGACAGACATGCACACAGTGTAGATGTCTGCACCTGTCATTTACGTGTTCACTTTTGTAATTAGCATACCTCATCAGTCTTCGTCGCTTACTCAACGGAGGCTCGAGCGGTAGCAGCGTCCACAATAAACATTTTTACTACTACTTTACGAACTGTTTACATTGTTGCGCCTGTAGTCCAGTTGAAGCTCATACACGCGACGTTCCAAATGTGGCTAATCGGACACTCCCACTGAAATGACGGTCCTCTGCACCTGGGCGTCGAAACTACTCAGTCAAAACTGTTTGGTTCTTCCGCGGCACGACACGATGGTCCGACGACGGCGCACTCCGCTGGCACACCGACAACTCTGCCGACGCCGCCGGCATCGTGCATTGTTGCCAGCGCCCTTTCGAATCGCCGCCGTCGCCGCAGCCGTTTCTCCCGGAGTACGAAAACGACGGTGACGAAAACACAAAAACAAACGTGGTTCGGGGAGCGGCCGCTCATGACCCAAGCGCTCGCAGTCTATCTCTGCCCTTTCTGCTCTGCGCTACCATATTGGTCACCGCTTCGCGCGCTTCTCCTCTCCTTTTTCTGCGGCCGCTCGCCCTATGGCTCCGCCGCCGATGTGCCAGGCTTTCTCCGTATAGAGGAGGCTATGATACCACCTACTCGTAGAAAAACGCAAGTCGACTTACCGATGAGTAAAACTCTGATTCTTTGGCTCTGTTTTGCCAGCACGGCCGGAACCACCATCGTCGCGGGTTTCCATTTAGGAGCAGCAGTTTTTTCTTGTGTAGAACGTCGGTCGAACTAGGTATTTTTTTACAGAGCAGCCTGCACTTGTCATCATCTAGAGTAGCGGCCATCATGCTCTATGAAAGGCAAGGCGCGCTGCTGCTTGCACTCTTTCAATATAGAACATCGTCCACGTGACGAAGCCACCGGGAAAACTGTTTTGTCTTGCGCGACATGCCACGTAACGCAACAACAAGCTTGCTCAAGCAGTCATGAGCTGCGTTTGTCCCAGTGTCCTTGTCGTATTCGTCGTATTCGTTGTTTTCGTCGTTTTCGTTGCTGCGAACGCAGCCGGTGCAAATGTCTGGACAACGCCTCCTGTAGTACAGGAGGCGTTGGTCTGAATCAGCCCAGAATAGAAGTATAGCGCGTACTTTTTGCCAGAAAGTAATGAATAAATTAAATGTTCTTTTTATAATTTTGTTAGATATGGAAGATAGTTGCCTCAAACGAAATCAATAATTCCAACCATGTGCTTCGCAAATGCGGAAAATCGCATGTGTTCTCAATCAATGTGAAAGGGAACGCGAAATTTCGCATGTGCGGTTCATCGCTCCACCGATTTCGCAGAAGAAAATCGCACCATGTGAATCAGGCTTCACACGCCGCATCTTATCATGCAACTTTCACACGATACATTCTCTGTTGTTTAGAAACATATTACAACTATAAACACGTTAGGACAATAAAAAAAACATATTGTTACTTAACGCGCACAAACTACGGCACTTGCTCAAAGTTCTGGTCGTACCCGAGCGAAGAGGGTGGTTCAGTCTGCCGACCGGAACGCCTTGGAGACACCGTCGGTGACCATGGCACAGTACTGGGAGATTCCCGATGACGTTGCAATGGCGTTCGTGGCGCCGGCTCAGTTCCTTGGTCTTCATCAGAGGAGTCGTCGTTTTCCGATGATCCTTGGGAGCTTTACTCCTGTTGTCAACAGGTTCTGACGATTCCGCTGCAAGTCTCTGCACCACGGCTTCTTTTGCCCAGGACTTGTCCCTCAGCCTCACGATCTGCCCCTCTCTTGAGTGCTGGGAGTAGGCGGCCTTCGTCCTCCAGCTGATGGTGTTTCCTCAACTGCATACCGGGCGCGTCCTTGAACTCTGAAAGTGTTGTTCGAAGTTGACGTCAGTTAAGTATATGGAAATCATGCTTATTAACTAAGGTGTTTTCTCTTGTTAGGAAAGTTTATCTTTCCAGAGTTGCGTCGGCATTGCTTTTATCTTAGCTTTCTATGTGTGTGTCGGCGTTTTGGAGGGAGCATTCGCGGGGCCAGAGCGGCCGCAATGCGGGAGCGGCTCCCCCGCGGTCGTTAAGAAACGTCTCGGGTTTCGGGAGTCTGCTCGGACCAACGAGGTAGAGGGGCTTAGAGTGATAAACCGGAAGTTTGGAAGTGGCACCCCCGGTTGCCGCCATTTTGTACGCAAAAGTGACCACACGTCACGTGACCTCACAAGAGCCGTGACGTCACCGGTAAGATGGCAGCGCCCAGAGCTGGGGAATGCGAGCTTGTTCGGTGCGCGGTAGCCGCGATGTGTAGCTGCTTTCCGACGACTTCGGTCTTCTTCGTGCTCGCTGACGCAGGTATAATGTGAAAATATGAAGAAATGATGAGACTTTATTACCTTTTTCCGTAAGATCGCCCTGTATCATCTGAATATTAACACCTGCGGGACAGCATCAGCCGTATCGCCGTACCGGTGCTCGGATCCCCAGATATGTTCGAGGGTCGATAGAACTTTGAGTGCTTTTAGCATGCAATTTTCGCTTTCTCTTAGCTTTGTTTGAACGTTGGAATGTCTGAGAATCGACGCGAAATGTATACGTTGGACGTAGGGACTAGGGGAATTCGTTTCAGTCCTAGGTAACTGCATAATCACAGCCAACTTTTAGCGAGGAAGCTCCAGCGATCTTTACGTTTTGTACTTGTAAACAATTTTACGATATAACTCCTAGCATAACATATTCGCATTTTTCTAGCTTCGTTTGAACGTCTGAGAATCGAAGCGAAAGGTATACGTCACGTGAGGACCTTGGGGAAGTTGTTTCAGCCCTGCGACACCGAATAACCATAGAAACTTTTAGCGAGGAAGCTCCTGCGATCTTTAACCTTTTGTGCTTATCGACGATTCTACATTCGATCGCTTTTCTTCCTTTTTCTTGTAAGTGCGAATCGCACACTTATTTCCAGCTGCGAGGCTGACGTTTTTATTGAGTGGGGTACCTGCTTCAAGCTATTGAAGCAGGTACCTGCTTCAATGCTATTCGACTTGCTATTTTGGTGTACGCATAGATTAATTGCACATTTTTCTCTTTCAATCAATCAATCAATCCTTTATTTCACATCAGAAACTGATGTAGGCTGCAGGGGCAAAAAGTCAAAAGTTTGACTTGACAAGGCCTCTGCAGCCTTACAATTGGCACACGGCGACATACTACACATCAAATAATAATATTCAGTTTTCAACTTTTAACATTAAGCAAAAAAAAAGAACCTGAAGAATTGAATCAGTTTATCACGCTATCAAAGACAGCAAAAATATATACATATATGTATATATGCACATACATGTACACACATATATACACGCATATACATACATACACACACACATATATATATATATAAGGCACATGACAACATATTTAGGCACATAACATATATAGGTACATGACAGGACTAAAAATAATAATCGTACTACCTCTAGGATAACTGAAACATACAGAACACACGACCCCACAATACAAGCGAAATTTTAATGCAGGAAAAAATTTCTAATTGTACTAAGATTCAGTTTCTCGATATTTGTCAAATTATGCTTCTGAAGTTTATTTAGAACAAATGGAAGATTGTACCTTAGCATTTGGAAACCGTAATTTGTGCGATTTGTTGGTATTTTCCAATGCTCCCCCTCACGAACGTCATATACCCGGATATTTGGTGTTAGGTTTGAAATATGTCCTAGGAAAGGCTCGTTAGAACGGAGGGCTGATCTATATCGTGTTAGTAGAGTATACTCATATAGGTTAGGGACAGTGATTAGACGAAGTTCTTTAAATAATGGAGGTGTATGTGTATCGAAAGGAACATTCAATATTGTGCGAACAGCCTTTTTTCAAGAAGGTGTAATTTGTTAGCATTTGACAGAGATGTGGTACACCACACTAAATTACAGTAGTTCAGATGGGGTAAAAAAGGGCTCTGTATATAAGCATTTTTATGTGACGAGGCAATAAATTTCTGAATTGACATAGTTTCCCAAGCACTCTTGATAGCTTTTTAACAACATAATTAACGTGATAATCCCAAGACATCTGTTCATTAAAATAGACTCCGAGCGTTTTGACGTTTGGCACAATTTCTATGACAGAAGGGCCCAAGATAATATTAAAAGAAAAAGAAACATGTCTATTCTTAGGTTTAAAAAGGACAGCCTTGCTTTTGCTCGTGTTGATTATTAGCGAGTTAACTTCACTCCAATCATATAGCTTCTCTAGTGAAGCATTCGTTTCTTTAACAAGGTCTTCTATATCTGTACCTGAAAAAAATAGACTGGTATCATCGGCATAAATGATGAAGGATGGGGCTTTACTGATATTAACAATATCGTTTATGTATAGATTAAATAACAAAGGACCTAAAATGCTACCTTGCGGTACTCCAGCTCTAATGGGTAGGACAGAAGAACTCTGTCCATTTATTACAACATATTGCTGGCGAAATTTAAAGTATGATTGTAAAAGATTTAAAGGTACACCGCGAATTCCATAGCATTCAAGCTTTTTTATTAGGGTAGTATGGTCAATACGGTCGAACGCCTTCGAAAAATCGATGAAGACGCCTAAAGTTAACTTTTTTCTTCAAACGACTTTAAAATTAACTCCTTCTGCTCTAGCAAGGCGAACTCCGTTGATCGACCTCTGCGAAAGCCGTACTGTGAGTCAGAAATTAATGAAAATTTAGTGCAGAAACTTGTGACTCTATTGTGAATAATCTTTTCAAGGCATTTCGAAAACACAGGTAGTATTGATATTGGCCTATAATTCGAATATTCATTTTTGTTCCCTCCTTTAAACAAAACAATAACTTTTGCAGTTTGCATCTTTTTAGGAAAAATACCACTGGACAATGAGAAGTTCATAATGTGTGTTAATACAGGTGACAGAACGTCCAAAACGTGCTTAATTGGTTTTATCTGCAAATCGTCTATATCACAGGAGTTGCTATTTTTAAGAGATGACATAATTAAAGTTATCTCATTTTGATCCGTTGGAAAGAAAACTGCGCTGTGTTCGTTTCTAGGCTTCATATACGCCATTGATGAAGGTATATGTATGCTACTGACAAGGTTAGTCAAATAACTATTGAAAGCTTCAGCGAGAACTTTTCCTTGCAATGTTACCCCATCTCGTTGTATTACGTGTATAGCTGGTTTAGAGGGACACCGTTTTAATACTTCATTTAGCCGTTTCCATACCACATCTGTTCTATCCATGCATGACTCGTTGAATAAATTATTAAGGTAGGTTTGTTTTGCCTGACGCAGAGCATTGTTCAATGTATTTCTAAATTGTTTAAAAAGAGCAAGGTCCTCAGGTGCTTTTGTTTTAAAGGGACCATGAAAATGACCTTTTTACTTTTGCCAGATAACTTTTACATTAAACTATCAACGTTCACTGAATGCCGAACAGGCATCCGTTTTCCTCTCGGTACATTAATTTCTACATAAAAAAATATTGAAATATCGACTTTTTCTTTCTCTTCAACTGACCGCAAAACAAATTGCGGCGTAATTTTGACGGTCGTGACGTACGCTGGGACAGGAACCGGAAGTTCTCTCGGCAGTAGGAGAGTGGGAGTGTTAGCGGTGGCGAGTTGGGGGTGCGCCGGTAGGTTTTACTGCGCTGATATCACCGACGTATTTTCTGAATTGACGCCTCTCATCGCCGCGATAGCCATGGACACATCGCAGCTGTGCGAAATTCAATGAGATATGTTGCGCTACAGCGACAGCATGGGACTAGTCTCATACGCCGGTATGCCTATTGGGAAGTGCGGCGAGTCTTCCGGTGAAGACTCCAGAAGTCAACCCAACTGTCATTGTTGGTAAAAGGCGCCGTGTCAGTCGTTTGCAAAGCGACGTAGGTGGAAACAAATCGCCGCGGCGTTTTTCACGGCCTCGGAGATGCAGGAGCGAGTCGACGTTAAAAAAGATACGTTTGAACAACGGCAGTGTCAGCAAGAGCCACGTAAATACCTGTTCACACTCTGAGCGGAGGCGCGCGTTTTATGGAAGTGCTGTATTCGCGCTGTTGGTGAGCGCTTCGGGACCGATCTTTTACGATTGCAACTCGATACTGACGCGGCACTCGGCAAAGGAAGGTTGGTCCGGCATTGCACGTAGCTGCCACGAACTTTTTTAGCTCGACAGTGACGTGCAGTCGTGTGAGAATAAAAATGGCATACTAATAACAAAGTGTACATACCGTGTTACGAAGGTAATCCATACGGCGTTTATTCGAGCTCTATGTCACACAAAACAAGAAGATAGAATCAACGAGAGTTCCTTTTCGACGTCAGTGTTCGTCAACACTGCCTCGGAAAACAAGGAGATGACAAGGGGAAGAGATTGACCTCACCCTTTAATCTAAAATTTAGGTCAGCGATCAAACTATAATACGGGAAGGGTCCACAAGGGTCGCGCGGGCATATTCCATTCAGCACGCCAGCCGGTCGTGGGCAGACTGTCTTGGCCAAGTACCGTCGAAGCAACGCTGCGCAGAGTCGGAGTGCCTGCTAGGCCTATATTCTGCGCAGCTCGCTTGGTCGGACTCGGTGGACTCGTGACCGTCGTAGCTTTTCTCGGGTGTTCGTGGATCCAGCGTTCTTGTTCGTCGTAGTCTGTTTCAAGTACTTTTTTTCTTGCTGCTTGAAGTCGGGACGCGCGAGAAGAACACGTAGAAAAATAAACGTTCGTTGGTCGTCGCGACCAAGCGACGCTGTCGGCCATGCTGATTTGATCGTAAAAAGTGCGTAAGGCTGAACTCCATGGAACGAATTATGTGACGAATGCGAACGCCACCCGACGGCATGCTCGCTTTGCGCGCGACGTAGCAGGCACTGTGCTGAATCCACGCGCAGAGCAAAAGCCGCCGGGCAAAATTCGTCGGTTATTCGCAACATATTCGTCCCATGGAGTTCAGCCTTAAGACAGCTCCGGAGCTGGCTCTCAGCTTCGTTTATCACACGATAGATGGCGCTTGGCTCTCAGCATTATCAAATTTGGCAATTTTCGCCACACATCTCTAATTATGCTACAAAATGTGGATCTGAATATTATTTAACAAAACTTTTAGAAAACATTTGCCGGCTATTTATTGTTTATGATCGCGGTGCAGGTGAGGTAGGCGCTTACCCAATAGGCGACGTGGATTCGGCTGACGTGCTGCAGTTCCGCGGATGCATAGCAGTGAAAAGTCAGAGAGCTCTCGAAGGAAAGAAGGCGCAAAAGAGTCCAGTTTTCTTTTAAAAGTTTTATAGCAAATAATTTTTTTGGCTTCCTATTTTTGTGTTTTTGTGTTCCTTTTCACACCTTTTACGGCGTCCGGTGGATGAAATTCGATCTCAGAATCGTTTCATGGTCCCTTTAAGGAAGACATTATAGAGTTTATTTTTTTTTTTCTGAATCATTTTCCAGCACTTCCTATTTACCCAGGGCTTGCGGTTTTTTTTTAACTGTTTTATTTGTTTATACAGAAAACACTTGTCGTAAATATTTTTGAAAATACTCAAAAATTCATTGTACGCTTCATTGGCAGTTGTTGCAGAGAATACAGAGTCCCAATTAGTGCTAGAAATAGTTAATCGGAATTGTTCTAGTGTAGTGGGATTTATACTTCGGGTCATGTTAGTGGGTGCCTTATCTTTATTAACAAGCTCAGCGGCCTGGGGCGCAGTTTTGTGTATAAACATAATAATTGGTAAGTGATCACTTAGACCATAACCTAAAACACCAGCACTAATGAGACTTTCCTCGCAATTAGTGACAAACACATCAATCAATGTTGATGACGTGGTTGTGACACGAGTGGGAGGGACAATGACATTACAAAAGTTGTTAGACGTAAGTAAAGTAAAAAAGTCATCTCGAAGACGCGATTCCTCTAGCAGATTTATATTCACATCTCCACCAAGAAAAGCGTACATCCTTCCTCATTTGCATTTGCATTTGCATTCGTAGGTTTTCTTGCAGCAATACTTTTTTTCATCAGGAGTGCATTGTATTAGTCGGTCAATTATTTACTTGTTCTAGTTACCTGTACAAGATGATTCATATTTGTGTTCACCCATTGCCCGAAAAGCAGTCTTGTTGAAAAATGTTGACTACCATTACTTTCGGTCTCTTCAATAGACTTGTTTCTAAAGTGTGGGCTGCCTATACTTCATATTACCATAACCTAGACAAGGGCAACCGCCACGGCCCCCCCCCCCCCGTGCCAATCAGATTGACGGAGTGAAGGCATGTGACAAATCTGTGCTGTCGAGAACTCTATGATATGTTGTCATGTGCCTCTCTCCAACATGCATATTGACTCACCAAGACTGTAGCCTTCGCCGCTTGCCAAATTGTGATGGAACGAATTACAGTAGCTACTACTCTAATTGCCCAAGGCCTTCATACTTTGGGCATTTGTTCGACAAGAATGTTATGTCCGCCATCACTGTGAACTCGGCTGAGCGCCCAAATGGACTCGAATGCTGCATTAGCGTTCGACGTGAACTGGGGTATATTCGTGTGCTTTGCACCGAAAAAAACATGGCAACAGTTGTGTTGCTTGACGGGGCTTTGAAAAGGGTCTATTGTGTCATACATATTGGAAGTGTCCTGCAATATAACAATGCATGAACACATACCATTGAACTAGATGCTCAGAGGTGTGTTTGTTTTTGCAATTAACAAGTTACAGCAGTGTGCTTCAATGTTATTATCATGTGCGTAGTTTTAAGTATCCTCTCTGCAATGGCAGTGGCTACGAAGGCCCTGGAGAGAATAAATTAATAAATAACATTTTCACATCATTGGAGTTGGTATTCGGATGCACCACATGTTCAGGAGAAGTGGAACGAGTGCAGCCCAATGCAACCAGTCTGATATGTCCCATTAATTAATATTGAGGGGTCAGAGATGCGAATGTCCTCAAACGTTCCAGCACGTGTGTTGAACACAATTCTTTGTGTAGAGACTCAGAAGGCATAAAGGCGAGCGGAAATATGTTTATTAGGTTAGTGTATCAAATATGTTGATTTCCACTTGATTACGTAAGTATTGGTTCTTTGCAAATGGTTCCATAACCAGTTCTTTCTGCGACAGTCTCGTGTCAGGCGTTCAGCCATAGTACCTATGCTGCTTGTTGTCAGATGATGCTCCTGGCACGTCGGTGTTCAGTTTGGTCGAGTGGCAACTTTGACCGACTGATGCCGTCTTGTAATCATACGTCATTTGCGGCCACTGACATCTGATGCACTGAAGCTGCAGGGCTAGCTTCTAACCCCCAAATTTTCCTGGTAGTTTTCTGCATCAATGCAGCAAGCTCGGGCATGTATGAATGCTTCGGCGTTGGGGTGTCTCTTTGAATCGGCATTGAATAGTAACGGGTAGCCGATGGCGGTCGTCGTGACTTTGTGGCATAAGTCGCCCTCGGATCGTCAGATGCCGCTTCGCTCGAAGAAGACTCCAGATGAATAGCCTGTCGAACTTGTTCCGAAACAATCTCGGCAATCAAAATAAAGCCGGGCAACTGATGGCAGGAAGTAGCTTCCTGGTCTCCTCCCGGACAACGTCGTGGATGTCGCCGTTGCCTGGGAGGCTGGCGTCGAAGTTGCAGCTGGACGACTCGAGTGTCGAGAAGCTGGGGAGTTGTTGATAGCGACAGGCTCGGGCTTGCAGAGTACATTCAATGTTGGAAGCCGCGGCGATATGAACCCTTCGGCTGTTGTCGTGGAGTTGCGGACAAGGCTGCCGGAAGTGTTGTACCTCACATGAGGGACATGGGATTCTTAGCTTCTTGTCTTCTGTAACATCAGGGTTGGCGTGGGTGCTCGATTACGCCCAATACCTCTTCCACGAAGGCGGTGACGCTCTCGTTGGGGCCGCATCCTGGACAGAATCAGGAATTCGGCTTTCCCGGTCAATGTTGGCTGATGAACGTGCACTTCAGCTCGATCTTGCAAACTTCCCACGACGTTAAGGAGGATTCGTGGTTCTCAAACCAGTGCCTGGCAGTTTCTTTCACGAGAAGTATAGGTTCTGCAGGAGCTGGTTGTCCGTCTACCTACTGTGGCGGGCGACATGGCCATATATTTCAATCCAGCCCTCGACGTCTTCATACACCTTGCGTGAAAAGGCATCGGAGTGCGAGGTGCGACGGGCATGCAAACGATGATGGGAGCGGACGGGGTTTGCTGCTACAGGTTTGTCATTGTTGGCTTACTCAGCTTTGGTTTTTCTGGCAAAAGACCGAATTCCGGTGGTTCTTGCTGGTGGCAGCGACTGGCTCGGATTTCAGGTTCTTTCGTGGTGCATTTCCAAGGTTCGTCCTTGCGGTACTCGCTCGTCTTGCGTTTTTTCTGCCGGGCTTGGGATAGGACTTGGTTCACGGCTCGCCGGGCGTTACAGACGCGGGATGATCCGCTACCCGTGTCTTAATTGTTATCGGCCAACTCGGCTGAGGAGCCGCCAGGGTTCACACGGAGTGAAGGGCTATGGGTAAAGTGTGCAGAACCTCCACCAGAACACACGATGACAGCTGAGCATGGCCTGGAACTTTCCAGAATAGTAAATATTGATAGAAAATAGGACTGGAACAAGCATCTGTGACAATATAACAATATAACAAAACAGACAGAAGAGAGTCTATCCTGACCACTAAAAAAGCAGAATTGTTTTAGAGGCATTCTGTTCGAATAAATTCTCTCCTTCGGGGTTTGGCAATTGCCGTGGACGAACTCAACTGAAATGGATGTGGAACCACTTTTCTGGTAATCAGCCGCTGCAGGCTGTCGTCGCAAAGCGGCGTGAACGGGTGGACTGGGTAGGTAACACGCGCGATGAAATGTCCATACAGCTTGCAATTCGCGTACCGAGTGTTGATGAAACTTGTGTCGACGAAACGTGCGACAGACAAGCGGAATCATTACCAACTGCAACACCTGTGCTCCGTGAAAGTGCACGTCTACGCCAGAACAATTTAGGTAGCAGCACAGCATCACCTAAAGCGCGGCACAGGAACTACCAACTTGAAGCACTTGAAGGCAGCTCTCCGGTGCGCCGCACAACCAAAGTGAGCCTTCGGTCATTTGAACGAAGCGGCACCACGATTACACACTGCCAAGCACGACTCACGCAATTTCCTTTGCTAAACTGCGTATCCAAACATATTGAACGTGCTTCACTGCAGACTTCGAAGATTTCGATGGTCAACGAGAGTACAGAAACGTCGCCTTAAAATTTACTTGCGGTATCCGAATCAATCCGAGGTCCGAGCAACGTAGGGCCGATTGTCTCTTCGTGGCAATATCCCCGTCGGTCACCAGCGAAATGCACACCGTTCCTCCTTCTGTTCACGTTATACCTCGTCAGACACCACGCTGAACTCTGAAGTCGCTTTCAACCGGCCTCATATGACGGCTTCTGCGTCTGAAATCAACTCGCCGACACGAACGACAACAAACAACGCATCCGACAAGCTCCGGCCCAGCTGGGACCAGCCGCTGCCTGGGCGCTGCCATCTTTCCTGTGATGTCACGTATTTGGTTTGGTCATGTGACGAGTGGTCACATTTGCGTACAATGGCAGCCGCCTTATGGGGGTCACTTTCGAGTGCAGACCGGAACCCCGGTTTATCGCTCTAAGCCCCTCTACCTCGTTGGCTCGGACAGACCCCAGGTCAGCACGCGCTTGGAGATGCTTGTGGCGTTTAACCGAGTGCGCCTGTATATAGAGGGTTCCGCCGCTTAGTGTCAAATTGTCGCTTTTGCCCGGAGTAATAATTTAGCTGTTGGCGCCAGCCAGACTGGCAAGAATGCAGAGAACGATTCTACAAGGAATTTGGGTTTGGCGGTTGGGGCGCCGGGTTGACAGCTCGCTGACCATTGGAGAACAGTGTACCACATGGGAGTGGTAGAATTTGAAGAGATTGGTCGGTTCCTGAGGGGAAAGGAGGCCCATACGGGCCTACAAAAGGAGTGCGGAGAGGATGTTGTGATATTCGGACTTTGGATTTGATTGAGAGAAATTGGGGACGGGGGTGGAGACTTGAGACGAGGCAGGATGGTCTCCCAAGTTGGGACTTGTAACTAGAGTGTAAATAAATGCACATAGTTCTATTCAAGCAGTGAGTCGACCCGTCACTCAGCGACGTTCGTGCCACCACGCTCCAGATCATCGGAGCGGAACCTGCATCCCACACCACCGGGAGGACTAACCAAAAACTTTAACTACGTCCCTGCAACAATTCTTCAGGTGAACGGCCATCTTCCAACGGAGTAGACCGGTGGTTTAACAGCCCCATCCAAAAGTCTCCTCCCGCTTCCATCGTTTTTTTCAGGATGCGTTTCACAATATGAATGCCCTTCTCGGCCAACCCATTGGAACAGGGGAAATGCGGACTGGACGTAATATGGTAAAAATCATGCTGGGCTGCAAAGTTGTGAAACTCCATATGACGCAAACTGAGAGCCGTTGTCCGAACAGACCTCCATGGGAATTCCAAATCTCGCAAAGATTGCACTAAGCTTTTCAATTACAATGCGTGTCGTCGTGTCGTGCAGCCTTTCCACCTCGGGAAAGTTGGACTGCGCGTCATATACGCAAAGATACGACTCCCCGCCGTACTGAAAGAGTTCGATACCCACTCCATACCACGGGTGCTCGGGCGTTTGCCGTAGCAGAAGGGGCTCAGTCTCTTGTCTATACGCATACTTTTTTCAAACGGCACACGTCTGTAGTAAGGATTCAATGCCCGCACTAAGCCCCGGCCAGTAGACCAAGCGCCTTTGTCTTGCTTTGAACTTGTTTATGCCCTGGTGTCCTTCGTGAATTCGCTTCAATATCTCTGGTCGCATGCTTTTCGGAACGATGACCTTGCAACCATTCAGAAGTACTCCCTCAATCACCGAGAGCTCTGAAGTGCAGGACTTCAACTGACCTTGAATTTCTTGGTTGGATTCCAGGCACCGAACGACGGCTTGTAGTTCCTGATCCTGCGACGTTTCCCGGGCCAGTTTCTTCAGCGTTGCTTCACTGACAAAGGTGTAAAGTACTGTAGCCGTGTGTACTTCAACATCCTCGGTAGAGCCCGCGTGGTCATGGCGATCAGTCGGTGATGACCGGGACAGCATGTCGGCCAGTACCAGCTGCTTCCCTGGGATGAACTGCAGACAGTAATCGTACTTCAATAACCACAAGAAAAACCTTTGTAGTCGCGGTGACATGTCTCCCAATTCCTTTCGACGCAATCGCAAGGAGCGGGCTGTCGTCCGTCTCGATAGTCATCTTCCGGCCGTATACGAAGTGATGAAATTTTTCACAGCCGAACGTAATACCGAGCGCTTCCTTTTCGATTTGAGCGCATCTTTGTTCCGCCCCTGTTAAGACTCTGGATGCGTAAGCAAGAGGGCGCCAGTTGCCGCCATGATTTTGCAACATTACCGCCCAAACTGCGTGATTTGACGCGTCACACGATAACTTCGTCGCTTTTGATGGATCCAAGATAGCGAGAAGCGGTGCAGTACTGAGAGCTTCGCATAAGGCGGTCCATTCTTTTAGGTGTTGGTCTGTCCATTGTAACACCGTGTCATGCTCAATCAGTCCCCTCAAGAGCAAGGTCTTTGTCGCGAGGTGTTCTATATACTTGCCAAAGTAGTTGATTACTACGAGCATCCTCTGCACCGCTGCCATAGAGTAACATACACAAGGTAAAGAGCGGACAGTGCCATAGGCCCCAGCGGCCCAGATAGACGAGTGACAGGTAGCGCTCCTAGCGGGCGGCTTTAAGCATAATCTGATTCCGATTCCGGTCAACTTAGTTTCGGTTTCGGTTCTGGCGTTTTTGCTCCGGTTCTCCGGCACTCTTCTTTCTCTCTTTCCTTCCCGCCTCGCTCCTCGCTCGGCTCTCGGGAACTCCTCGACTCCCGAAGCCGCTGGTTTTTTTTTTGGTTTTTTTTCTTATATTGACGCACTTTTATTTTATATTTTACGATAGAATCCGTGCAAAATGTGTCACACAATATTTCAATTTACTTTACAAAACAGAGGTGTATTTCTTGTTCTGTTCCTATGGTAAAACATCGAAGTTACACAATCGCCACAGACTCCTGGCTGGTAGAGCATTTTGGGGCCAACAACAGTAAGTGGTTCGAAAACATTTTATTGGACCACATTCAGGTGTACATGATTTACTTCAAAAGCTCTGTATGTCTTATACGAAACTGATACTCACAAAAATAAATTAATATGAAGGAGTTCGGCATATCGTACAATTTGTAATAGATTGTTAGCAGAACCAAGTTAACAAAAACTTTCCACAGAGAACATGCTGAATGGTCCATTCACTTTCACGCCAACTAGGGCACGGGAAGTAAGTACAGAGATATATAACACATCGCTATCATTTCCAGTCATAAGAGTATAATGAGAGTGCGAAGCACACACCGGATAGTACAAATTCCCAGTTTCCGGCTAATATAAAAATCGCCAATTTGCATAGCCTCACACTCACTGCGGGCAAGCTATTACCAAACATTGAGAGCTCTATTCGAAATCTGACAAGATTCAACGCCCCTAAACATTCCCCGAAATTGTTCAGGGAAGAAGGATGGCTTCAGAAAAAGCGGCTAAAAAGCTATGGACAGTGAATACATTTTCTTTCGAATATATTTACCCTCTATACACTATTTTCTATAGAAATTCTGTAGAAAGTGAATAAATATTTTGGTTCGTGAGCCGTGATACACTTTTGATGAAAAAAGGGGAAACAAATGTTTGTAGTGCAAGCAGCACCGCCCTATTAATAAGCGCTTTCTATTTTTGGTTTGGCAACCGCCTCCGTTAATACACTATTAAGAGTTAAACCTGTCTAGTTGCTTACCAGCCACTGAAGAGTGCAACTGAACTTTGTCCAAATTCCGGTTAAGTAATCAAACACGCCAATTTAAGCGCGTATTCTCCAAAACATTTTTAAAAACTGTTTGTGGCACTCCTCTGAGCAAAGGCTAAAACCACCCAGACCTCAAAGTGTGCGATACAAGGCGGCATAGACTCCTCGAACATGTGCCACACTCTCTATTATTGGAAGAAACTTTTTTCTAGTTGCTGACTGAAATTAAAGGCAGCCTGTGATCGTACTTCTAAGTTCCCGAAGAGTTTTCCCGGCACGTGGTATGCTTCAAGCACAAGAAAGCACTGGTGAGGCCTGGTCAAGTTATCAGATTCATCCCATAGCAGCTGAGAACAGCCACAGCTGTGGGTAGTGTGTTCAAGCACAAGCTTGATCAAATAGCCCCACACGTAATAAGTGGACGAGTCATCAATTACGTTAGACCTGATGTCTGATGCCAGCTCAGAAATATCCTCTAGTGGCGGGAAGTTATCGATTGGAAGACATCCCACATTGTCTGAAATTGAACTTACATAATGCGAAGGTATTGGCAGCTCCTTGAAGAGGTCAGCCTTGTCATCCTCTACGTTTCCATTGTTCGACAGTTTGAACAGTTTCTTTATCACTATGTGTTTTAGTCCGGTGAATTGATGCAGTTTCGGGTTTGTGTTGCAGCCCAGCATTTGTCGTATATAGCTCCAAAAGGTGTTTCAAGTGGGTCTTGCTGCAGGCGTCGTGTAAGTAAGAACTTAAAGTCATGGCTGTTTGAAAGCTCATTTCAGAGCATGATGACACTTTTTATAGTAACTTGCCACCCTATGATGGCTTGTGTCTGTCTCCTACTTTGGAATGGCCATGCTGAAATCCATCCGAGTTGCGGGTGAAGAAAATCGAGTATTTTAGATTCTCCCTTCAGAATGGCATGACGCAACTTCTGCCCTGTCTTCTTGAATTGTGAGCTATTCAGACAATCAAAAAGTATGTACATCCTATCACAGAAATGGGCTGTAGCCATGGCTGCCTCAGGAAGCTCCTTGGCATAAACAAGAAATATGATTGCAAGAAAGAGTGAGGCACTCAGTACCTGTGCGGCACGATTTACTTCCATGTTACTGAAAGGTTTTTGAAAAATGTCTCTCAGTAAGTTTTGGAGCCAATTGCAAGCTCATCTCACGGGTAGAACGATAAAGTTCAACAATATGGGACGACTCAATGACCTCATTTCCAATGCAAAGTTTCTGTGCTTGGAGATTGCTCTTGGTTGTTTTGGGGAGGTGCGGAACATCAAAAATAAAGTAAACTTACTCGTTGTCAACTTAAAAAAATGGCTTATCAACACACACACCGTTGGGGCCAAGCTTACGTTTGAAGCCCGTTAATCACAGACCACAGCCTTTACTGTGAAGCCAACAGTCTTTAGCTCCCGAATGAGAGAACTGAGGGGACTGCATTTAACAAAAGACGTTGTTGGAGTGTGCAAAACAGCAGGCACGTAGCCGGGGGGGGGGGGGCATGGGATGCGTCCAGGGGGGGGGCATGGGATGCGTCCCCCCCCCGCAATCTTCCATTTTGCTGGGGCCTCCTCTCCCCCTCCCCTCATACAGCATTTTGTCATAAGCGACCCCCCCCCCCCCCCCCGAAACAAAATCCTGGCTACGTGCCTGCCCAACAGTGTATGCAAGGCAGCAAGGGGCTAAGCCCACCCACCTCCTGAAAATTCCAGAAAGCACAACAACCAAGGCTCTATCAGCAATGTTAGAGATACGTTCAACACCGTCACCTGTAAATCCATGGACAATGTTGCGTGCAGGGTCGTGAGTTAAGTTCTTTTTAAAACAATCTCATCGAAAATCAAGATGCCCACACAATCAAGAGCAGACCTACAGCTTGGCGGAAACAACAGCCCTAACTCAAACCGATCGGCTCCACGAATTCCCGCCGAGCATGCGAGCTAGCGGGCGGTCATGCGTCACCTTGATCGATGTAAAGTCGACCGAATATGATGCAGCAGAAAGCACAGACGGACGGCACGCACGGAACGGACGGGCAGAGGCCATGCAGAATGATGCAGAGGCGACGGCGTGCAGGCAGGCAGGCCATGGCAGGCGCCATTCATCACGTGGTTTTTGTGACGTATTTGAATAACACTATTTAGTCGTTTTAAGTACTTTAATAATCCTAAAGCATTACAATTTAAAAACTAAAATACTTCTTGGAGAGAGAGCTCTAATTAATATTAACCTAAAACAGAAAAGGCGCCACGTAGCGGAGGGTATTAAACGCACTATCTGGGCCGCGAATCGGCTTCAGTGTCCTCTCTTTACGTTTACTATATTACTCTATGCCGCTGCCTTATCCGTCGGTGTCGGCATTTCATGTAGGTAGCTGACTAAGCTAGGGCTTGGACTTACTCCGTCCCGACTGATAATGTCACCCAAAAACGAAAGTTCTGTCACACCGACCGTACACTTGCCGGCATTGAAGTCAAGCCGGCGTGCTTCACAGCCTGCAGCGTTCCTCGAAGTCGTGCGTTATGCTGCTCTTCAGTCGAGCCCCAGACTAAGATGTCATCGATATAGACTCGTACTCCCGGCAAAGCTTCAAATATTGGGCTTAAAGGTTTAAAAAAAAAATGAGAGCCGTTTACAACTCCCTGTAACGCCGAATTAGAGCGCAGCTCTTGAGGAGGAGGGGAAGGTGCGCGGGGGGGGGGTCACGTGACCTTGGGGAGGGGGGGGTCACGTGGCCTGGGGGTCACGTGACCTCGAGGAGGGCGGGAGAATTTTCCCCGCTAAATTTAGCAGGGAAAATTTTCCGCTAGATTTAGCGGGGAAAATTTTCCGCTAAATCTAGCGAGGAAGATTTTCCGCTAAATCTAGCGGGGAAAATTTTCCGCTAAATTTAGCGGGGAAAATTTTCCGCTAGATTTAGCGGGGAAAATTTTCCGCTAGATTTAGCGGGGAATTTTTTCCGCTAAATCTAGCGGGGAAAATTTTCCGCTAGATTTAGCGGGAAACTTTTCCGCTAAATTTAGCGGGGAAATTTACCCATCATGCACCGCGCGGTTACGCCGACGCCGACGGCGACGGCGACGCCGCTCAAGCCGGAAACGGGTGCCTAAGAGCTGCGCTCTAAAAAACTTCGGGAGCTGACGCTATACCAAACGGAAGCCGGAGGTAACTATAGCGTGCGAAAGGCGTTCCGAATGTACAAATCCTAGAGGTGGCGTCATCTTGAGGAATTTGGTGGAACCCTGCGTTTGCATCGAGACGACTGAAGTATCGTGTGCCGGCCAGCTCAGCTTCAATGTCTTTGCGTTTCGGCAGTTGAAAGTGCTCCCGCTTAAGAGCCTGATTAACTTGTCTTGGATCCATGCAGAGCCTGAGTTTGCCATCTTTCATTCTAACAATGACAAAAGGACTCACCCAGTCCGTCGGTTCATCCACTGGTTTGATGATTCCACCGGCCACCATTCGGTCAAGCTCCTCATGCAGAGGTTCTCGTAGGGCCACTGGTACCCGCCGAACTGGCTGGATGGCCGGAACAACGTCCTTGTCGAGCACCATGTGGTATTGACGCTGGACGCATCCCACGCCGTTAAAGAGTTCCGGGAATGCGTGGACCTTTCGATTGGCGCTGTTAATTGCGTCGACTGTCCTTGACACGAGGTCTAGACCTTCACCGAGTTGTAGTCCCAATATCGCCTGATGGCCTTGTTTGACGACGAAGAAACCATCTTTGCACTGTCTCCCGTTCAGAGTGACCTGCTGGGTCGTAATGCCCAAGAGGCCGATGAGCCCTCCATCGGAGGCCCGAAGGACCGAGTTGCTGGGAGTCAGGCTCTCCAGTCCGCCGAACTTGCGGTACGTAGCGTGAAGCAGCAGGTTGGCTTGCGATCCCGTGTCGACCTTGAACAGTACCTCTTGGCCAGCCACCTGCGCCTTGACGACCCAATCACGTTGCGGCGTTACACCGCAGGCGTTGATGTCGAGTATACTGAAATCATCGTCATTGACGTCATCTTGCACCGTGCGGACCTGAGTTCCAGGTTTGCAACAAACTGCGAAATGGTTTCTCTTTTTGCAGGCGTTACAAATTCGTCCGAATGCTGGACAGTTCCTTGGCTTGTGAACTCGATTACATTTCCTGCAGGGGTGCATTTGTTGTCGAGTTCCATGTACCGGTGCTTCTGCGTTTTTCCTCATGGCGGAATCCACTTGCGATTCTTGCTTTGCCCATTCCGCATTGTGTAGCCCACTGGCCTCGGCTGCCTGGCACATTTGCTTTGCTTTAGCCAAGGTCAAGCCTTTTCACGCAGCATCTTTTCTCGCAATGTTTTGCTGTCCGTGCCAAAAAATTATCTGGTCGCGAGTCAAGGAATCGCATACCTCTTCGAAGTGACAATACCTGGCTTGTTTCCTGAGGTCCCAAAGAAAATGCTCGGCAGGCTCTGATTCGCCCTGCATCCTGGACCGGAAGGTGAACCTCGTAACTTAGTTCTGATGTTGTGCACAGTACTCCTCGAACTTCTTGACAACTGTGTCGTACTCCTCGCGGTTTTCCTTCTCCAAGAACTTGAAGTTGTTGAATACTTCCATGGCCTC
The DNA here is from genome assembly GCA_037355805.1 of Ixodes ricinus. NCBI lineage: Eukaryota > Metazoa > Arthropoda > Arachnida > Ixodida > Ixodidae > Ixodes > Ixodes ricinus. Next base: position 20,009 of record JAZHYW010058730.1, on the reverse strand, counting down.
TTCCCCAGCAATGCTGAGCAGCAACACCGACTTAGCAGCTGTGGACGTGACTACTGCCCACGTGGCTGCTTCAGATGTGGCAGCTGCAGACGTGGCTTGCGACTTGCCACCAATCGCTGTCGCCTTGAAAAACAATTCAAACTTCTGCCTAAAAAGGCTCCAGTTTCTTTCCAGGTTTCCCGATAGAACAAGCGGTTCCGGCGGCTTCAGTAGTCCCATTGCGTTCAAAGTACGCCAAAGTACACCCCACTCCTGACACCATGTTTCAGCTGCGTAGTGACACACAATGCTCTGTGCCGGGCAGCTCAACTGAGCCGGTGTTTATTGCGTTATCGTGTATATACACTGTGGGGGCGTTCCCTTAGTTGTTGAGTCACACGCCGCGTCTTATCATGCAACTTTCACACGATACAGTCATTGCTCATGCTTTGCGAGTTAAGTGACGTAACGCAAACCGAAAGCCTCCTACACCATTCATTGCTGACTAACGCGCCCGTTAATGCAGCTACTATACGACATACTAGGGAGTTTTCGTAGATCGTTTTGGCCTTTCCGCAATGCTATCCGCTACCCGCTACGAGACCCGCTAACAGGGGCATAGCGGAGACTAAAAAGTGCTTTCGTAGACCGTTCTCTGCGGGCTACGGTACTGCGATTATGACAGCGCCACTAGCGGTCATAAAAAGCACTATATAAAACATTAAACGCATACTATTACTGCAACCACGTATTTGTTTTATCAGAGTGCCTCTTTTCAAACACAACACATTGTTAATTTACGATTATAAATGTTAATATTTTTTCTGGATAAATTCTTCGTAGCACATCTTGCCAGCTTGCGGTAATCGCGCTTTGCTTAAAAAGATGGGGAACCGAAATTTGGATTTCAGAAAAACAATGCAGGAGATGTAGGCGGGACGCTACAATCCCTACAACACTACTCGTAAGGCGATATCTCGAATGGACGGCCGTATTTTGAGAAAAAGAGGTCGAGATAGAACAAGGCCGACGAGGCGCGTGACGTCAAGATACCTAGTTTCCTCCTCTCTTCGCTTCACTCCCTCAAGGCGGTGAGGCGGAGAAGACGCGAGGCCGTTCCCCTCTCCTTCTCGGAGAAACATGACGTCAACAAACCTAAAGAATGCGCCTCCTTTTCTTGAAAAATACGGTCATCCATTTGAGGTATCGCTGTATGAGTGATGTTTTGGTGTTTGTAGCATCCCGTTGCACGCTTTTGCCGCGTGTTTCATGGAATCCAAATTTCGGTTCAGCATCCCTTTAAAAAGTGAAAAGACGGTGAGAGTGCAGGTGAGCTGGTGGTAGCTAATCATGTTGTATTACACCTGAGACTGCGGTGGATGAAATTGGAAGAACTTTCAGTAGAAGGAACAGACACAGAGAACGTCTCAAACTCAGCTAACCGATTTATTTCTCAAGCAGCCTTTAAGTACCCGCGGAACTTTTTTCCCAACCACACTCTACAGATAAACTCCTTTGTTGCAGACATCTCGAACTGGATGGAACACGCACAAACGATACAAAACAACCCCACTTGAGACGAGGACTTAACAAAGGGACGCTGCGGAACATTGCAGTGACCTTGAGATAGATAAGTCCCGAATTAACCTAACAATCGCGTCAAAGCGCACACACCCACAAAAAAACAAAAAAAACAGACAGGTGGTTTGTACACACACTCTCAGGTGGCCTAAAAAACATATACATACACATATACACGAGGACTTAACAAAGGGAAACTGCGGAACATCGCAGTGACCTTGAGATAGATAAGTCCCGAATAAACCTAACAGTCGCGTCAAAGCGCGTTCTTCCAATTTCATCCACCGCAGTCTCAGGTGTAATACAACATGATCCCTTTAAAGCCAGATTCAGTTTGGTCAAGCCAATCCTCTCTTTGTCATCTTGATCTCTTTTATTTTCGTGGACGCGTTCTCCGCCAATTCCCGAAGATGCAGCTGCTCAGCGTTCTTGAGGACCAACTTTTATTGTCCAGTTTAAGCTGGAGGGAAATAAAGGATGTGTATTTGATGTTTTCGGAACCGCCAAAGCGGTGTTACGTTATTCACTGATGTGCGCCACTATTATGGTGTAGTTTTGGAATTCGTATTCTATAAACGGGGAAACACTATTGTCCTTTTTTGTTTTTAAGGCGCTACCGACTATTGATCAGCAAAGAATTTTGTCTTTAGTCTTTAGACTTTATTTATTTGGCTCTGGAGAGCCACGGCACCGCGGAAAGGCACCAGCTCGTACCATGGAGGCCCGCGGTGCCGCGTCTAGTGAACATGATAATGTCATGAGTATATATGCATAATGATGACGACATGGACTGTTGGTATTGGGGATGATGGCAGTCCGATTCGCAGAAGCCCAGATTTCGTGGAGGCGAGTTGGGCAGGTGAGAAGCGAGTGGGGGATCTGGCACGCCGTTCGATCGGTGCATGCAGGAGCCTCCGGAACATTTTGGCGCTGTTACTCACTGGGGTCCACTGCGGTCGAAGCATCAGGCTCCAAGGAGGTAGCCAAGTCAAATTAGAAGCTGCCGCCTCCGAGGCACCAGGGCTCAGGGGGCTATGTTGCACGTTTTGGACCCCCAGGAGACTAGGAAGAAAGAAGTGACGCAACAACGCTCTTTGGATGTTGATTGGTGGAGTCGCTGATGACGGTATCTGCAGGAGATACGTTCATTCACACCTACGTCACTTCCTTCTCCCTAGTCTCCTGGGAGTCCAAAACGTGCAACATTGCCCCCCAGATTGAGGCACCGCCGTGGCCCGGTGTGTCATCATCTCAACGTCGTCGTCGTTGTGTTCTTTGTTTATACGCGTATATATGTATGAATAAAATTAGATAAAAAGACACACAATCGAACGGCCAGCGTATCTCGAGATCCGCTATTTCGTAAGGCGCCTCCGCAACCACGTCCGCAACTCCGCAAGGTCTGCGCTAGATTGGCGCATGCGCAGTAGTTGCGGAGGCGTAGCGGATAACGTAGCGGAGGCGTAGGGGAGACGCCAGAACGATCTACGAAAACTCCCTATTAGTATGGTGCCTGGAACGCGTCTCCAAATAATGTCTTTAACGCGTTAAAAAAAAATGGTCCCTCGATTTTCATCTTATGACGTCATACAAGTGTCATGCTGTAGCCAGTCGCGACCCTGGCGGTGTTCCAGCAGCTGTGGTGTATGTGGCGGACGCCTGGTCTGCTGCAGGTCGCTCTCCAGTGTGACAGTCCACGGAAGCTACAGCAGTCGGAAGTTGGGACGCCTGGGACGCCTTGACGACAGCGACACTCGTGTTCGCTTGTGCTTTTCGCCAGCATTTCTACGACCAACCGCCAGGATCGCGACAGGCTACAGCATGGCACTCCGGCTTCTGTGACGTCATTTGTTGCCACTTCGGGACCCCTTTTCATGTGTGGGCGGGATAGGATGCTAAACACACCAGTAGGGAGACGCGCTCCAGGCACCATAGTATAAGTTCCGAAGCGAACGACGCTCGCTCGCGGGGTCACCGCCATGCCGCCATGTTTCACCGCTGTCCTTACTCTACCGGTCACGTGATCTAAACTTCACCCTCGTAGTGAAAGGCGGTTAACCTTTTACCACGGATAAAGTTAACCGGCTTCGAGCAAACGGGCCCTGGTAAGCCCACATATGACCACATCGTCGGTAATTCAAGTCTTCGTTCACAACGCACAAAACTGCCATCGCGATGTTGCTGCTATGATGCTGACACGCGGAAATACAAAACCAGGTTGATAGTCCGTTGGCAGTCGGCATCAGTAAACAAAGGCGAACGTAGAACAGAAGACACGCAGGCACTTGGCAGAAAAACCTGCCTCTCTTGGAAGCAGTTTCCGGGATTTCCATAACGTTGCGAAAGACGTTCCGCAATCCGGAGACGGTTATCAGCCCAGTGTATACGTAGCGCTTCTGGCACTGCTCTGGAGCTTCGCTGTTTCTAGCGGCTTCGTTTGCTCGTTTCACAAAATCAGCGGTAAAAACATCAATGCAATCAAGACGTTCTGCACGCTTAGAGTGGGAGACAGAGTTAAATCCGGCCTTCGCTACCGCTGAAGCTCAATCAGCTCAACAACGTTCATTAAACAACGCGCGCACAACGTGCTCGGAAAACGGAACGGAAACCGAAAGAGGATGAGGCGGGAGGGCGGAACTTTCCTCCTGTCTCTCCGGAGAAGGAGAAAAACATCTCGTTCCTCCCTTCTTCTCGTGTCCGCTTGGGGGCGCGTCAGTAGAAGGGAGGAAAACGCACCGTTGCTATATTTGTTCTCATTTGTTCCTTAGAGTGGGTTGCCTCGAACCCGTATACGACTGGTGTGTTTACCGCCTGCTGACGTCACAAAAGTTTCATGTTGTTGCCGACCGCGATCCTGGCAGTGTCACGGCAGAGATGATGGATGTGTAGGTCGCTCTCCAGCTTGACAGTTCAAAGAAGCTTCACCAGCCAGGAGTTGGGACCCCGCGCCGTCAACCACACTCGTGCTCGCTCGTACTCTTTACCAGGACTTCGAGCACCAACCAGTAGGATAGCGACTTCTGACAACATAACTTGCTGGCTTCTGCGACGTCAGTTGTTGCTACTTCGGGATCACTTTTGGTGCATGGGCGAGATAAGACGCTAACACACCAGTCAGGGACGCGTTCCTGGCACCGTACTGGTAGTCATCGTTATCCCACGAAGAGATTTTGGTATCTGTCATCTGCTGTGCTAGACAGCCCGACACGTGCTTATTTTACGTGCTGGAATGCAGCGGCGACGCCAAGGAAGCGCGGGAACTGGGTGCCCTTTCCCTCTCCAAATTTCATCTCCGAACATACGAGACCAAATGATACATTGCGAAGTAGTCTGCAGTTGTTTATGGAATTAGTTACTTGCTAAGGGTCTCATACTGTGGGAAAAACTATAGAATAAAGAAAACTGGGACGCACACGAAGTGCGCACGAGGGCACCCCACCAGTCACTATCTCCCTCCTTGGTTCCATCACTCCTAAGAAGATTTGAAGAGCGATACCATCAATGGGACATCATTCTCGGGGAGCGCAGCATCAGTGGTACTCAACCAACCAGGGAGGGGGCAAAGATCACTGACCTTTCTCCGTTGATGACTCAGGTATATCGTTTTCGTCTTTGCACAAATCTTTCTATTTTTTTTTCTTTTTTTTAATATGCGTGCGCGGCAATTGTACGAGGGTAAATTGAAAAGTTTCCGGAATCAAAACGAAAGCAATATATTTATATGATTTAAGTTATTCTTTATTTTTCGACATAATCCCCCGAAGCTCGACACACTTGGTCCAGCGTTTCTCCAGCTTTTCGATTCACTCCCGGAAGTGACGTGCTTCGAAAACCCCAAAATAACTGTTCACGGCCTCCATCCCCTCTCTATTCGACAAAAATCTTTTTTAATCAAAAAAAAAAAAAAGAAAGAAAACTTGAACTTTGGGAGTAGGTGGAAGTCCGAGGGAGCCAAGTCAGGGGAATATAAGGTCGATGCGGAATGAGTTTTAATTTCAGTTCTGTCAGTTTTTGCTGAGTGACTGCACTTGAATGGGCGGGTGCATTGTCGTGGTGAAACACCTGTTTCTTGACAGTACCCGGGCGCTTTTCTTCAATTACCTGTTTCAGCTTGTCCAGAAGTCTTATGTAGTACTGGCCAGTAACTGTTTTTTCCTTTTCAAGATAATCAATAAGCAAACTTTCTTTGGCGTCCCAAAAACTGATGCCATCACTTTGTCAACCAACTGAATGGTCCTTGCCTTCCTCGGAGCCGATTCATCGGGCCCAGTCCATTGTTTCAAATGACTTTTTGTTTCTGGCCTGTAATGGGAGGCCCAGGCCTCACCCATAGTTACAAACCACCGCTTGAAATTCGTTGAATTTGTTTGAAACACTCGCCAACCGTCGGCTTACGTTCAGGCTCGAATGCGTTTTTGCTCCCGATTGACGAAGTGCCGCACCGATTTTGATGAAAGATTTTTCAATCCCAATTAATTTTGTAAAATATGAACAACTCGTTCAGAAGAGATGCCCACTGCTTCCTCAATTTCACTCAATTTTATGCGGCGGTCTTCCAAAACAAAGTTACGAATTTTATCCATAATTTATAGTGTGGTAGCTCTTTTTGGGTGTCCTGAACGAGGTTCATCACTTCTGTCCGTACGATCATGCTTGAATTAGGAAACGCAGAAACTCACGGTGTAAAACAAAGGTGATGAGTCCACAAAAATGGAATTCAACCAGCATTTAATATAAATCAAAAATTTTCCCTCCAAATAAAAAAAAAGTATGACTGCTTGAATTCTGTTTTTGTCCATCGTTGAAAATGTTCGTGGTTGCTCGACTAGACTGGTTGTCAAAGCCAGACTTTCTAATATATCAATCTGACATTCGTGGTCATTTCATACGAAAGGGTGGCCAACAGAGCGACATAAAATATTTTGTTAAAAAAAGCTCCCTAACGGTCATTCCGGAAACTTTTCAATCTAACCTCGTATACGGCGAGCAAGTGTTCCATATGCGTCTCTGCGCATCGAAACGCAAGGAGGGGGTCGCCAGTCAGAGGATAACATAGATCACTCTTATGGAGAGCACGAAGACGCGGCAGCTCAGTGCGCGATGTCATTGGTTGTAGTCGGAGGCGGAAATAAAGGCACGTGGACGCATTTGAAGGGTAAACAAACGCACGATGGGCGTAAGGAGCAGACGAACTTGCTCGCCGTATAGGAATTTTAAAAACATATTCTGCCGTTAGACTTATAGGGAACAAACACCGTAATGGTTCTGCAAGATTTCTGCGGTGATAAAATAAGATGCGCGGACGGCCGCGAAGGTGAGCTCGATCAGCCATTTGCCCCTACAGTCATAAAATTACAGCGTCACGTTCGGTATGTATGTATGTATGTATGTATGTATGTATGTATGTATGTATGTATGTATGTATGTATGTATGTATGTATGTATGTATGTAAGTACTGTTAAGAATGGAACCTTCGGCGACCTTCTTCCGAGTTTCAACGCGGCGGAAACGAGTCATGATCTGTCCGGGAACGTCGCCTGCTGGACGGGGCACTACGCGAAACGAGTCTCGAGGAGTACGGACCCGGCGCCTACGTGTCTGCGCCTGCGGAGACAGGTCTCGACGCGCCCGTGACGTCAACGGGACGTGTGTGCGTGCGTGCGGCTTGGTGCGCTCCGGAAGGGGAGAGAGCCGGGCCTAACTGCGGAGACAGGTCTCAACGAGTCTGTGACGTCAACGGGACGTGTGTGCGTGCGTGGGGCTTGGCGCGCTCAGGAAAGGGAGAGAGGCATGACCTAATTGCGGAGGACCATGGCTACGACGCACTTCTGGCTACGACGCGGCGGACTTTGCTACGACGCACTTGACGGCGGGTTGCTGCTGCGCACCTGCTGCCCTGGCGGGGAGTGAGGGAGAAAACGGACCCTATATAAGGCGGAGCGCGAGGCTGCTCAGGAGTTCTCTCTCGGATTTGACGACTGTATCGCAACCATGTAATTAAACCGTTCGTTACGTTACCAATTCTCCCACCTCCACTGGACCCCTGGGTTCTTCACTTCGGGGAATGGTCGTCGTCACGAGCCAGGAAGCTCCCGGACGTGCGGCTCAAACCCGCCTCTAACAACTGGTTGGCAGCGGTTGGGATCGGACCATGCGACATCGTGCTACATCTGCGGGTGAGCGTTTGGACTTTGCTTTTGAGATTCGCCAGGCTTCCAGATTATGGGTAATTAATTTTGAACTGCTGGGAATCCTTAGTGTTTGACTCGTGCGCTAGGTTTAGGTACAACCTCGCGACAAGTTTTAGAACAAAGCCAAAGCTAAAGAGCAGCGATCATGGATCTAATGAGGTTACTGAGAACAGATTTATTCTGTTTATGCGGAAGAATTGGGTGTGGAGGTGGAGCAAAAGATGAAGAAATCTGAGATCAGTAAAGCGATTTCAGAGAGCGCAGAAGGCAGAAAGTTAAAATTGCGTGGGAACTGCTTCTGAACGCTAAGAGCAGGCAAGTGCGAGCAGAGAACGGAGAACGGGAGCAGGCTGCAGCGAGAGAGGAGCAGGAGCAGGCCGCGCGTTAGAGGAACGAGAACGAGAGGCAGGCCGCAGCGAGAGAGGAACGAGAACAGACTGCTGAAAGAGAGGAACCAGATTGTAGAATCAGCCTGACCTTCGTAGCATACAGGTGCTGTACGCCGTCCCAACGAGCCGGCGAAAAAGGCGGAGGAAGACGGGATCAGTGAAATATCTCTCAAGGCACCGGCGTCACCTAACTTAGGTCCTCTGCTGCTACGAGCAGACGGAGTGTCTTTGACAGGTCGAGCAGAAGAGGCCGACCCTAGTGTGTCATGGGTTCAGCGGCAGCAGTTCTCAGGAGATTGCCAGGACCAACGTGATCGGGGCATGAAAAAGGCGGATTGCTTTTCATCGGCGCTATAAGGACCGCATCTTCATCGTCTAGAAATCACGCGAAAATCGATCACTGCGACTTCCGGGGCAAAGAAAAAGGAAAAGGCAAGTTTAATCGGCAAATGCCGATGGGCTGAGCAGATCTTCCTGGCATCACGATTAAAGCGGTAGCGGATGATCTCGTGAGGTCTCCGTCATCCACGGGAATGAGGATCAGAAAGCGGGGCACTCTCGCCAAGACCCCAGCAAGACCTCACAAATTGCAAGAGTTTCGTCTCCTTGTATTTCCAGGCCAGACTTCAGTGGCCGCGTCCCATGACGAGTTCGGTCTCGCGACCAGTCCCGTTAGCTCGCATCTGTAGTTTGCGGCAAATCTTTGGCAACTCGTAGTCCAGGCGGGCCCGGCGGTCTCTGGCGAGTTCCGAGCTGCCTGACTGCGGTGCGGCGCGGTGTCGCGCGGGACGTCTCCGCTAACGCCTCCGTCGTAAGAGGCTCGGAGCTTGTCTGCGCCTGCTAGCGACTTCTCAAGGCCGCACTCAAGCCCACCTCTTCAGGCCAGCGATCGTCCACCGGCCTTTCGAGGGTTTCCCTGGCCCCGGAGGGGCTGTTAAGAATGGAACCTTCGGCGACCTTCTTCCGAGTTTCAACGCGGCGGAAACGAGTCATGATCTGTCCGGGAACGTCGCCTGCTGGACGGGGCCTACGCGAAACGAGTCTCGAGGAGTACGGACCCGGCGCCTACGTGTCTGCGCCTGCGGAGACAGGTCTCGACGCGCCCGTGACGTCAACGGGACGTGTGTGCGTGCGTGCGGCTTGGTGCGCTCCGGAAGGGGAGAGAGGCCGGGCCTAACTGCGGAGACAGGTCTCGACGAGTCTGTGACGTCAACGGGACGTGTGTGCGTGCGTGGGGCTTGGCGCGCTCAGGAAAGGGAGAGAGGCATGACCTAATTGCGGAGGACCATGGCTACGACGCACTTCTGGCTACGACGCGGCGGACTTTGCTACGACGCACTTGACGGCGGGTTGCTGCTGCGCACCTGCTGCCCTGGCGGGGAGTGAGGAGAAAACGGACCCTATATAAGGCGGAGCGCGAGTCTGCTCAGGAGTTCTCTCGGATTTGACGACTGTATCGCAACCATGTAATTAAACCGTTCGTTACGTTACCAATTCTCCCACCTCCACTGGACCCCTGGGTTCTTCACTTCGGGGAATGGTCGTCGTCACGAGCCAGGAAGCTCCCGGACGTGCGGCATAAACCCCGCCTCCTAACATTATGTATGTATGTATGTATGTATGTATGTATGTATGTATGTATGTATGTATGTATGTATGTATGTATGTATGTATGTATGTATGTATGTATGTATGTATGTATGTATGTATGTATGTATGTATGTATGTATGTATGTATGTATGTATGTATGTATGTATGTATGTATGTATGTATGTATGTATGTATGTATGTATGTATGTATGTATGTATGTATGTATGTATGTATGTATGTATGTATGTATGTATGTATGTATGTATGTATGTATGTATGTGTGTGTGTGTGTGTGTGTGTGTGTGTGTGTTTTGAACTTCGGAATTTTTGTGTTGATTTGATGTAACTTAGGGCACGGCCACTCACGTGTGTCCAAATGTAAAAAAGACTCTTCTACACATGGCACATGTTCAGACGCTTCACTTCTCGCAAAGCTGGTCCCTGCACACGCGCAGTGCCTCGTGTGGGCCAGCACTAAATTGTTCGTAGCAGTGCGCTGGTCTAATACAAAAAAAAAATTCGGTGGACTCGTACCAGAGATCTACGAAGCACGTAAAATACACTCCACCACCCTTCCACACACACAAGCCAAAAAAACATATAAAAAAACAACGTCAAGCGTTTCTTTGTGTTTCAACTCGTTTTATCCATCCCGCCACGCCACGAGCGGGGTTTGCTGACTGATACCTTTCCCGGTAGATGGCAGCACTGCCCCAAATGTACGAACTTGGTTTCCGAGCTTGTGTTTTGAGAAGGCGCGAATGATCCCCGCAAGTGGAAGCGATAGTCGCCAAAAGCCCAAGGTTATCACTCGTCCGTCCGCGCAACAACACCGTTTCTGCGCAGTGGTCCCGGTACACTTGCTCAAATCCAGAAAGATAAAAAAAGAAAAAAAAAAGACAGAGAGAAAAAGTATGACTAAAGGGGAGCTCGTTTCCGGCGGGAAACCGAACTGACCGGGGCGAACTCTTGATATGATGCGGTCGCCCTCGTGATACCAGAGATAGCCTTGTAGAGCGCTCTGCCAAAGCGACATTCACTCGTTGTCACTAAGCCAGGAACATGCTGCCCGCAAATGAGCTGGCTAAACGTCTCGGCTACCTGTTTTATATCGCTAGCCCGAACGAAACGTCGTTCGAGAAACTTGAAGATGTCCCGGACTACATTGTTCAGGTACGTGCGCAACACACCGCTTTCAACGGTAACGCCGAAGAGCACTCAAAGTAAGGAACGAAACATGTGTTCGAAACAAAACAATGTGCAGAGGCTGCAGTAGTTAGTGACGCCCTTTCGCGCGCTACCAAGATACCATCATGTCCTTCCAGTCAGCGGCGTCACTATAGGGTCAGCGGCACCCGGGGTGGTAGCCCACCGCAACAGCACTCCCCCCAACCCAGGGCGGTCCGCCCTCTTGCCGCCCCCCCCCTCGTGACGCCACTTCCAGTACTCGCTCGTGGCACGTGTCTCGCGCGTTGGCACAACAATGCTTGTTGTTTATACACCCGTGAGAATCGCGAGGCGTGTAACTTGGTGTGATTGTGGTGCTTCTCTAATTTCCTCTCGTCGCTTTTTGCGTTGTATTTTTTGTTTTAATTCGCCACGTTTCTTGTTTAGCAGCCAGTTCCTTCTTGCTTGTCTGGACAGTCGTACTCGCGGGTGCTAATTGAGAAATACGTTGGGTAGGATTTGATTTCCCCGGGAGAAACCCACATCTGCACATTGCGCACGAGATTTGAACGTCGACACAAAACGCCTCATACTTGTCCAGCTGCGCATTAACCCTCCTTTCAGAAAGAATTCCGCTTAGCACGTGCCTATGTTTTGTAGAGGAATGATGAGTGGGCAGCCCGAAAGAAAACGTTTACTTAGGTTATAGGATTGAGCAACCGGACCCTGGTTTTCTGAATTTTCGTAGGGCGGTAAGTTGAGCTGGTTGATGATGTATTGTATATTGTAAATAGAGGAGCGGTACTATAACGACGCACAATAGGAATGGTAAGTGTGCTGCTCACTATACGAAAAAAAAACGCACCCAAGGATGTTTTGCAAATATTTACCCAATACAAATCGTAGCATCGATCCATACCATACTTACATTTTTTCATGTTACGTGGAATGAGCTACATCAACCATACCCAAACAAAGAAGTTAAAAACTATGAATTGAGACTATAAAAAAAAGCTTTTGTTTATAGGGGTTCCGACAACAAATTGCTAGCAAATGTAGGAGATTGTACTGGCGTAGTCACTCGCTGAGTAGACAAAGAGTGTCTTCCGGCACTTATGCCCGAGTCCTGCAATAGTGGGGTATTAGGCTTCGCTTCTTCTCTTACTTTGTGCTAATTACAGCCTTCTGGTTCATATACAGGGTGTAACAAAAAAAAAATTTACACATTCTTTTTTACCGCAAAAATAAACTAGGCATCGCCGAACGCTCATTCTCCGCCCAAGGTAGAGCCAGAGGTCACAACCAGATGCCAAAGTCTCAGCCCGATCCGATACCTTATTCAAAAGCTATAAGTGATTTTCTGAAAATTTCAATGAGAAAATGGAGTCCATTTTCGCCCGTTTTCGGTTTCTGGTGCCATAGAACCCCATGTATTCGAAAACTCCGTCGGCCGCCATTTTCCCATTGAAATTTTCAGAAAATCACTTATAACTTTTGATTAGAGTATCGGATCGGTCTGAGACTTTGGCACCTGGTTGTGACCTCTAGCGCTACCTTTGGGCGGAGAATGAGCGTTCGGCGATGCCTAGTCTGTTTCTGCGGTAAAAAGAATGTGTTTTTTTTTTTGTGACATCCTGTACATAGCTTGCACGTGATTTCATGGCACCGTGCTGGGGTTCATTCCCCAACTTGTTTTAACCGAGAAAAACATACTCGATGGAGTAAAATGTTTTCTACAGAAGCTACGCGCTCACCAGCAAGGCCACAACAATGGCCGCCGTTGTCACAGCAAAGCAATGTATGTATAGAAGATTGCAAGCAGGACGACTGGACGCCGCCGTCGCCGGCAACCGGCAAGCCGATTGTCTGGTTGCCGCCGTCGCCCATAGATGGTGGTAGCTGTCCAGAGTTCTGTGTCATCATTTGTTTGCTGACGGACACGATCCTGGAGGAAACTATACTTCGTCTCACCTTAGCATGGACTATTGTTAGCCGCGCGTGCCAAAAGCCTGAGCTAGTTGCTTTGGATGAAGCCTCGGCGGCTGCACGAGCGCTAGTGCAGCGAGCGCTCCAGTCAAGGCAGTCGAAGCTAGCCGCTCGCGCTTGCACAGCCTTCGCAGTTAGTCCGTGCTAAGGTGAGATGAAGTATAGCCCTTAACAGCTCCGCTGTAAAAATAAAAATACACATTAATGTTGAAGTAAAGGTTGTAAATTGTGGATGGGCATCTGGCCCTTTGATTCCTTAAGTTCAATCATGTTGTGATGAATGTCATGCACATAGGGTCCAGCTGCGCATGGTTGTAGACGTTTGTTTGCGGTTCGCATTGTTCCTCAATTTCGTCTGCGCGAGCTGTTAAAACTTGAGTTTAGAAAGCTAGGAACCGCTTAGGAAAGCAAAGAAACATTTTTGCTTATGACATTTTTTTTTTACGTGAGAATAACTTTTTTTTTTACATCAGTATGTTTATACTTTGTGGCAGGCACTATGTGACATTTACTAGATTTGCTTAATTTATGGAAACCGCTTGTTACCGTACTCTCAAATAGCGCTTTCGAGATTACCTTTCCTGAAATGTTCCTTTGCCTGCCATCGTAAGTTTCCTTTTCCTTTTGACCAGTGAATTTTAGTGTCTGTTTTCTCATGCTCTATACAGCTGCCAGCTCACAGTAGGCTCACTGCTCCAAGAAATGCTTCAAAACGGCTGCACACACCCTAAAACAATAATCTAAAAGGGCCTATTACGACAGCTAACGGCTTTATCTATTTTCGTCGTGAACTTGAAGGTCCTAGCCACACAAGCAATTCATTTAGTGACACGGCTCACTAGGAATGCGCGAGATGCACAGACAGCCACGGTAGGTCAGACAGTCCGCCTTTACGTGTTCAACGTATGTACGAAAAATCAACAGAAAACCACGCAGAATTCTGAACACGGGAAAATATTTTCATGCTATACTTTAGAAAAACGAGGGTATTTACTGCATGTAAACTTCCAATGTGGTTTTGTTAGAAACATGTTTGCATTTCTGTATGAGATACACGCACGCATAATTCATCTTCCGTTATAATTGAGTGCGACTATTTTCTTGTGTTCTGAATTTCGTGCTTTTTCGGTTAGGTATTTATACGTGTGTTCCAGCTTTTGCGCTGGAGATACATTTTCCCTTCCGGAAGCGGTTTGATCTCGAATACTAAACGAGTGCTAAGCACAGATAGAGTAAAAACAAACAAAAAAAAACAGGTAGAATAAGAATTTGAGCAGCGGCATGCTAGATATTTTGAGAGCGCGATGATAATACAAAAAATGCCAGCATAATTAGTGTTTCAAGGCACCACAAATGTTTCCGTCGCCTTGTCATTTCGTCAACAATGCCTGTCAGCCAAAAATACCGTTTTAGCGAGACAACATGAATGTAACCTTACCGAAAGGGTAGAGAAATGTGATCGCGACAAGCTTGAGGAACAGACAAAAATAGACTATGCTGTGTTTCACCTTGATGTACCGCAGGAAAGGCTACAAGCGCGAGCTCTTTGGTCTGGGGCAGATCTCGGCGGCACAAGCTCTCGTGACTTAAGAGCAGCTACCAACGCTATGAGCTCGCGCTTCTAGCCTTCGCTGCGGTACAAAATAAGGTGAAACGAAGTATAGGGTGTATTCACTGGCGGCCATATCTGTGTGCGCTATTGCTGAGCACGTGCTGATGGCTAGCTTCCACAGTTATTTTGCTACGTGCACCCCGCACCATCAAGATTGCCGGTCTTGGCAGCCTATTAATGTGAGCTCGTTCTGAGCATGCGCTCTAAACAGTGACCTCAAATATGGCGGCCAGTGAATACCCCCTATAGTACGATCCCGTTTACCTCGCCTGAGGTTCGGATATCGGGCCATAGAAATATCACGCTTTTGGTTTTATGTAAGTTGGCGTAAATAGAGGCGCTGATTGTAAGGTGAGCTGCAAAACTAGCTACCAGCTATTAAGGAACTGGATTTTGTTTCATCAAAAGAATGTTTTAGAAACAAGCGATACCTCGTGAATTCTCGAGGCACCGCTTCGCAGTCACGAGAAGTAATAACAACATCAATGACGTTTTCAGCGACGAACTTCAACTCAGACGACCGAATCAGACCAAGAGTCGTGTTTTTGCGTTCCTGACGAAAAATGGAGCAACGTGTCGCAAATAAAAAAAATGCCATCGCGGTGACCGTCGAGTGGATTAAAGATAACCTTCGTGGAATCACTCCCACCTATATGCATGATCACGCGCTGTGATGTTAACGTAGAGAATACGATATGATAAACCCGACTGAGCAAACAAGTCACAGACTCAATGCTCACGTTTCGCGTCCCTCTGCGTGCTAACGAAGACCTTGCGTTCCAAAAAAAACTATAATAATCTACGCACTTTGCGGGACTCTCGAAACACAAGGGCACGCAGAAATGCAGTTTTACATTTAGTTACCTAAGTTTCTAATCTAAATGACTAAACAAAATATAAATTGTGCGCTGATATTTTTTATAATTACTGCTATTTCACTTATCGGTTACATATGGACATGTTAACTCCCGTCTCCTCATTTGGTTCACGTGAGAAATATTGTTTCGCCTAAGTCCCATGTGGAAATGCTTTATTTTCCATAAGGCTTATTCTATCATTTCTATTAGGATATACTTTTATATGTTCATAAATCCATCTTATAAGGCCGCATAATAGAAATTTCTTTTTCTGTTATGGTTCTCATATAAATATGAGGTTTCTGATATATTCTTGTAAGTTCACATATGCCATGGCTTTTCATATAAAATTATGGAAATGTCACGCAAGATTTTTTTTCAGTAGGGTAGCAGCTCCAAACACGGCTGTTGGCGGAACTCGATACTACTTGTGAAATAATGAGAAAAAAGTGGTTACTACTAACTCTAGAACAATAAAAAGTATTAGGGTTACCTTATAAATATTTACTCTGCGGATAAAAAGTAATAAACATGACGAAATTAATAAAAAAAATGCAGCTAAAGGTGCCGTACAAGGCTGCTACAGTCTCCACTCCTTCGTTCATTCTGTGCATACCGATGTGAGGTTTTCCCTTACTTGTAGCACAATGAAACGCCCAGCGAAGACAGACGTGCATTTGTAACGAGGACGGGTCAGAGGTTACGCCGTCTTAATGTCTACAAGGTGTTGTACTCGATAGCTGAATACGCCACGCCAGCTCCCTTGATTTCGTAGGCCTCCGCAGGATCAGCGATCGAGCTCCCCGCTGCGAACGTACGAGCACGAAAGGATAAATATGCGCTGTCAGATGAAACGACTGTGCATGGCGTTACGAAGAAAAACATTACGAAATGGAAGCTCTTGAGGCGCGTCAAGGTTGCTGCTCCGGAGTGTATGTGTGAAAGAAAGACCTCTTATCGGTGCTATGCAAAGAATATGTTGTGCAATTCGTGCAGTTAAACTTGTCAGCTTGCAAAAATGTTTTTTTTTCAAGTGTATTGTTTAAAACATTCCCTGCACTTGCCCGGCACCTTCTGCCGAGTCTTATGCCGAGCTTGCATTTTCTCATAATTGAGTGATATCGAATAGTTGTTTTTTGGTGCCCAGAAAGGTTCACCGTGAAACTAAGGAATCGAATAATGCAACCATAAAAGCAATTAATTCTTATTTATCTTTCTTTCTCCTCCTTCTTTCTCTCTTTCCTTCGTCTTATTATCTTCCCCAAACACCAAGTAGCGACTCGCCCTTTGATGGAGGCTTACAACTCTTCTGGTGTCGTTTACCCTCATCAACGTAAAATCAACTAGCTAACATAAAATTTTGCTGTGTACATATGAAGCTTTCAGCAAGTTTCAAGCTACTAAGCAATTTAAGATATGAGCACGTGAAGTTACCAGTGTAACCAAGCTGTTCAATGAAGACCACTGAAGATTCTTAGCGCCCTTCCCTTCGCCGACGGAAGCTTAAGAACGAAATTAAATAAAATCTGCCGTATCGTTTCTAGCAATAACACATATCAGTCAGGGAAATACCGAGTGATTGTTTGTTTTATTTTTGGTTGATGAAACAGAAAGGGCAAAGTTATGTTTGCAAGGCGTTTGAACTTTTGTTGAGGAACAAGACGAGCTCTTGCGACCATACGGCACCATAGAGCCGCAGCCGCACTGTCGATACTCGGGACAAATTTGTGTGGTAATGATGTCAAAGCTAAAGGCCCCTGTACGCTAGAGTATCTTGAAAGATGCAGGTCTATTTATAGACATTGCGTACTGCTAAGAAATCACGAGAGGTTGTATCCGAGTATGAAACTACAGGTCGTCGAAGGAGAGATCGAAGTGTGACTGAGACAGGTGTACATTCCCCAACAATGTGAAAAACCTATTCTACGAGGCTGTTTCAGACGGCTCTGTTGGATTCGCATTTGCCTGCCCCACATTGCTTGGGGGTGGAAAATAAATGAACCCTTGTTCTATCTTCTCTTTCTCCCTCTCTCTCTGTCTATATCTCTATCTATAAGAATAAAATGCATCTAGCTAAAGTGACCTTAACACCGGCGTATAAACTGCTTCAGAAAATTTGGTAATTCATATGGCGGGTGTCCACAAAACATTGTGAAAATCTAGGTGCGAGCGAGTGGTTTACTCAGTTCTTCACGTGCAAAAAATATCCTTGCAAAAGAAACGTACCCGTAAATCTTCGGACGAGTGCCTCCGCTCTATTATTTACTTGCTACTGTTCCTCTTATCCGTTTCTGGTAGGCGGTTCCACTTTTCGTCGTATTTGTGATCGTCGAGCTCGCCTTCAACCTGCTTCACAGTAAGAGGGATCGCTTTCAAATTGACGACGGCCTCACATCGGTAAGCCAGGGAATGCTGCAGGAGCTGTCACGGTGAGTACCAATGAAAGTAGAGCTACTGATAAATTAAAATTAGAGCCCTTTCGATCCTTTTTTTTTTGCACCACATTAATTATCTTATTTAATTTTTTTCTTGCTTTTGCCCTCTTCTTTATTCAAAGAAAAACTATATTTTGTATACTATATTATCAATTATGCTCACTCCTCGTTTCGCCCAGACTTTGGCTGAAAATGGCGTTATTAGTATTTATCTTTGTTTGAAGTGGCAGGGTATTGGTCTGGAAGGTGTCTGTGGCGAGCGATAGCAGGACAAACAGCCTGTCCACGCAAGCTCAACCATAAAGGAACTCAGTGTTGGGTAAAGTGCATCCACGAAGTACTTGGAGTAAAGCATCAAAGTAAATTAGAGGTTAAGTAAAGTAATAAGTATACCGGACGCAATGCAATTAAATCAAAGTACATTAAATACAATGTGCTTTAAATACAATGTACAAGTAGTTTATAACACAATCTTTAATGATGCCCTTTCATTCCCTTTTAAAATGTTTTTTTTTTAACTGGTATGCATTGCAGCGGGGGGTACTCGGGGGCGCATCAGTTATTTTCGGAAATAATGGCAAATACTAGATAAATTCAAGTGGTCACAGAGCAGTTGGTTTACTCTAGCTGATAAACAGTATAAAACAATCAACTTATAAGGCACTTATATGTATGAGTCTTATAGCCACCACTACTTAACTTAGAGGAATGTCCAGATGACGCCTCGAAAGACGATAGCGTGTTTTCACAGGACGATAGTGCATTTTTTGTTAGAGATTGACGAAGCATCATTTCTTGATACAAGTATAAGGAGACAAAATTTGGAGAATGTACTTTTGAAGTCGGTAGATGTACTCTGCTCAGAACATACCAGAAAATATACATTAACCAAAGTACAGGTACGCAATCAGTGAATGTACTTCAAGTAAAGTACAAGTTTTCTTAACCTAATTGAAGTATAGTACTTTAATTACAATGTACTTAAAGAACTTCCCAACGCTGCAGGAAGTGTAAGCTTTGAGATTTGACGT
Source organism: Ixodes ricinus (assembly GCA_037355805.1). NCBI lineage: Eukaryota > Metazoa > Arthropoda > Arachnida > Ixodida > Ixodidae > Ixodes > Ixodes ricinus. The sequence goes on along the minus strand of JAZHYW010058730.1, from coordinate 1,188 downwards.
CCACACGAGTGAAGGTAGAAAGGTGAAAAACACAGTTGATAAAAGAACATAAGACAATAATATGAACCAGGTTACCTAAGAGGTTTCTGAAATAAATGCAATCAAGTACTGAAGATTTATCCACATTTTCAATATTTTCATTCGCATTACTAGTGACGTTTTTCATCGATCATGAAGATATAATATGAGCAAATGGTAACTTTTCTGGCCATAAAAATATATTATGAACAACTAGTACAAGACGTTTGCACCTGTGTCCCTGTAATTTTCGTCGTTTGTTTACATCTTTTTTATTTCAATATGCCGTCAAGTTTTTTTGTAGATACTTTAACAGGAGCATAGTATAACTGATTACAAGCAGAAACAGGTATTTACATTTTAACTAGACGCTTGCATTTATGAGAGAAAATAAACAGTCGATCTTAAATTATAGTGTCATCCGAATTGAGGGTTTGAAAATTTGTATAAAGCAATCCTTAAAGGGAAACTGAAGCAGTTCGGTATTTGAGTAAAAACACTTAAATCGTCTTTATTTGACCTACCAAAATCACAAATACATAGAATATATATATATATATATATATATATAGACTTGTCTCAAGCCGAAACGTCGACTCACTAAATGCCTTAAAACTCCAACAGCGTTTCGAAGTGCGACTTCATTACTTTATAGTCTTCGGCATACTACGTTTTCTTTAACTATATATATATACATATATATATACATATATATATATATATATATATATATATATATATATATATATATATGTATATATATATATATATATATGTATATGTAGCGCTTATGCGTAGCACTGCCCCACAGACATCGTCGTCGTCACTTTTGGCTGTGTGTGGACCGATCGGCATCGTCGTCTGACTGGTGGCACCTTTTTTGAAACGTTCCATCGATATCAGACTCCGATAAAAAACACGTCATCTGACCGACCTGTCTCTGTCTCCACAACGTGGTGGAGGTGAGCCTTTAGAGCCCGTACCAGAACCACTTTCCTTCGAGCTTCCGCTTAAAACCCTGGAGCTCCGAAACCGCACGCTGGCTACCATCACGGCGACGGCTGCTCAAATCCCCTCGATGTCTCAACCATCCGCGACGACATCCACAGCCACCACGATGACAGAACAGCAATCGCAACCCGCCCCTACCACTCCTGGTTGGACGATTCG
>JAZHYW010058729.1:0-73864 GCA_037355805.1 Ixodes ricinus | reverse complement strand
GCGAAGTCACTCGGACAACTTGAAGGAACATAAACGAAGGGTTTATTGGGCGAACTTGTGCCCTCCGAAAAGAAAGACCGGCGGGAGGCGAGCGTGGGCGGTAGCCGGCGAAGAGAATAATAATAACAGCGGTCGGCCGGCTGCTATCTTTTTACCCGCTCATCGAACTTTCTAGAATCTTCGGATAACAACGTGCTGTTTCGAGAGCAGCGTCTCGATAAGCGTATGAACGAAAAGCGCGCACTCATGGCGCGCGCGTAAAAGAGGATAGATAACATTACGCAGCTCGCGGCTTGACACAGCACGACGCGTGGCATAATCCCCCTAAAAGTAGCATCGGCCCGATGCTACACCATTACTAAAAAAGGAATACAAATCTACGAAGGAAACAATTAGTCCTCTATCTTGCGTAGTAAGGTTTCAGGCGAACAACATGAACCACGTCGGGTCGGGAGCGGCGTCGTTGTGAACTCTGAATTCCATCGGGGACGACCTCGTAATCTAGTTCGCCGATGCGGCGGACGACCCTGTAGGGTCCGAAGTAACGCCGCAGTAGCTTCTCGCTGAGTCCCCGTCGACGAACAGGCGTCCAGACCCAAACCTGGTCTCCGGGCTTGTATTCCGTGTCGCGGCGTCGTAGATTGTAGCGCCCGGCGTCGAGTCGCTGTTGGTCCTTGATGCGGAGACGTGCAAGCTGGCGCGCCTCTTCCGCCCGTTGTAAGAACGAGTCGACATCACTGTTCAAGTCTTCGTCTTCGACGTGAGGTAACATTGCGTCGAGCATGGTGGTGGGCTGTCGGCCGTAAACCAGCTGGAACGGAGTCGTCTGCGTAGTCTCCTGGACCGCCGTGTTGTACGCGAAAGTGACGTATGGGAGGATGTCGTCCCACGTCTTGTGTTGCACATCCACATACATTGACAGCATGTCCGCGAGGGTTTTGTTGAGGCGCTCCGTCAGGCCATTTGTCTGAGGGTGGTACGCTGTCGTTCTGCGGTGGCTCGTGTTGCTGTAGTGCAGAATTTGTTGCGTCAGCTCAGCTGTAAAAGCAGTTCCTCTGTCAGTGATGAGTACCGCAGGTGCGCCGTGTCGGAGAAGAATCTCGTGAACGAAAAATCGGGCTACCTCCATGGCAGTGCCAGTGGGCAGGGGTTTCGTTTCTGCGAATCGGGTGAGATAGTCCGTTGCGACAACTATCCACTTGTTGCCGGATTCCGACGCAGGGAAGGGGCCAAGCAGGTCCATTCCAACTTGCTCAAACGGTTTGGAGGGTGGCTCAATCGGCTTGAGAAGGCCCGCGGGCTTCGCTGGCGGCGTTTTCCGGCGTTGGCACTCTCGGCAGGTGCGGACATAACTGGCAGCATCGGACGCAAGCCGTGGCCAGTAGTAGCGTGCTCGAATCCTCGCAAGAGTACGCGCTTGTCCCAGGTGTCCCGATGTTGGGTCGTCGTGACATGCCTCAAGAATTTCATTGCGTAGGTCTGAAGGGACGACCAGGAGGTACTCTGTACGTGTAGGACTGAAGTTCTTTTAACTAGGACGCCATTATGCAGGCAAAACGTCGATAGACCACGTGTGAATGGCCTACGAACTTCGGTGCCTCGGCCTTGCAGATAGTCGATAAGGTCGCGCAGTTCCGGGTCAGCACGTTGCTGTGCGGCGAAGTCGGCTGCGCTGAGTGTGCCGAGAAAATCCTCGTCATTGTCTATCTCTGTTGCTGCAGAGTCCACCGGCGCGCGCGAAAGACAGTCGGCGTCGGAGTGCTTTCGTCCGGATTTGTACGCCACGGTAATATCAAATTCTTGAAGCCGGAGGCTCCACCTCGCGAGACGGCCGGCAGGGTCTTTCAAGCCAGCGAGCCAGCAAAGAGCGTGATGGTCGGTTACTACCCTAAAGGGTCTGCCGTAGATGTAGGGGCGAAACTTCGAAGTTGCCCACACAATGGCGAGGCATTCCTTCTCCGTTGTCGAGTAGTTTCCTTCGGCCTTTGTTAAGGAACGGCTTGCGTACGCGATAACTCCTTCACGGCTGCCCTGTTTCTGGACCAGCACGGCGCCCAAGCCGACATTGCTTGCATCTGTGTGTATTTCAGTGTCGGCGGTTTCGTCGAAGTGCGCGAGCACGGGTGGACACTGAAGGCGTCGTTGAAGCTCTCGGAACGCAGCTTCTTGTTCTTGGCCCCAGGTGAAACGTACGGCATCCTTCGTCAACCGCGTGAGAGGCTCTGCTATGCATGAGAAGCCTTCGACGAATCTCCGGTAGTAAGCACATAGTCCAAGGAATCGGCGCACGGCTTTCTTGTCGGTGGGCTGCGGAAATTTGGCGACAGCAGCAGTCTTTTCCGGGTCTGGTAGAACACCTTCACTGTTCACGACATGGCCCAGGAACTTTAGCTCCTCGTAGGCGAAGCGGCATTTTTCCGACTTGAGGGTCAACCCTGAAGATTTAATCGCCTGGAGTACCGCCTCAAGCCTTTGGAGGTGTTCCTCGAAGGTCGGGGCAAACACCACGACGTCATCCAGGTAGACGAGGCACATCTGCCATTTGAGGCCTGCGAGCACGGTATCCATGACGCGTTGGAATGTTGCCGGTGCGGAGCATAACCCAAACGGCATGACCTTGAACTCGTAGAGCCCGTCTGGGGTGACGAAGGCGGTCTTCTCTCATCTCTCTCGTCAACCTCAATTTGCCAATAACCGGACTTCAGGTCCATGGACGAAAAGTACTTTGCGTGACAAAGGCGGTCCAGGGTGTCGTCGATCCGCGGGAGAGGGTAAACGTCTTTCTTTGTGACCTTGTTGAGTCGGCGATAGTCGACGCAGAATCTTAGTGTGCCGTCCTTCTTCTTCACGAGCACCACCGGCGATGCCCAAGGGCTTTTGGACGGTTGTATAATGTCATCGTCCAGCATTTCCTTGACTTGCTGTCGAATTGCGCTACGTTCTTTCGGTGACACTCGGTATGGTGACTGACGCGTAGGCCGTGTTCCCTCTTCCGTAACAATGCGGTGTTTTGCAATGGGGGTCTGCCGAATCTTTGACGAGGAAGAGAAACAGTCTCGGTAGCGAATCAGCAAGTGTCGTAGCTCGTCTTGCTGTCGTTGGGGAAGGGTGGTGTTGATGTCGAAAGAGGTGTCTGTATTCTCGGGACTTGGGACTTTTGGTGTCGAAGCCACGATATTGAGAGCACTGCTGGCTTCGGTAATGCCCTCGAGAAAAGCCAGTGCTGTGCCCGTGTTGAGGTGCTGAAACTCCGGGCTGAAGTTAGTGAGTAAGACGTGTGCCTGTCCTTTGTGAAGCTGGACGACGCCTCTGGCAACGGATATCCCTCTGTCAAGGAACAGACTTCGGTTGCCTTCTGCAACTCCCTCGATATCATCGGACGAGTCGGTTCCAACAGCGATTAGCCGACTGGAATACGGCGGCAGGGTTACGTGCTCTTCGAGAAGCCTGAGTGTGGGGCGGTGTTCAGATTTCTTGTCCGACGGTAGGGCATGGTCCGTGGAAAAGCTGACAGACTTGGATGGTAGGTCAATTATGGCGCCGTAATCGGTCAAGAAGTCCATTCCTAGTATGAGATCGCGGGAGCACTGTTCTAGGATGACGAACGTCGTGAGGTACGTATGTCCGCGTATTGAAACCCTTGACGTGCACCTTCCGCTCGGCGATACTAGGTGGCCTCCGGCTGTGCGAATGAGCGGACCGTTCCATTCTGTCGTAACCTTCTTCAACTGAGTCGCGAGACGTCGGCTGATGACAGAATAATCGGCGCCTGTGTCCACGAGGGCGGTTACGTCGTGTCCATCGATCGATACTTGTAAGTCGGCCGTGGGGGTTGTCATCTTGCGATGTCGTTGGCCCGTCGCGTCGTAGCTGCGTCGGGACGTCCGGTCACGGCTGCGTCGTTGCGTCGTTGGAGGGTCTTCGGTTCTTCGACATTCAGCAGCCCCACCTCCAGAGGTTGCTGTCTTCAGTTTCCCCTGCGGGGGCTTGGCGACCTCCTCGCTCAGTTCCGGCGTACGGACGACGGTTTGGTGAGGCAGATGGGCGTGGCGAGGGCGATCGGGAGAGGCGCCTGGGTGTGCGTTCAGACCGGGCCAAATAGTCCTCGATGTCTCGGGGTCTTTGACCAGGCTGTGGTCGAGGAGCATCGGCGGGAAAGCCACGGAGGCCTAGCTGTATGTACGGGCAGCGGCGGTAAACGTGTCCGGCTTCGCCACAGTGATAGCAGAGTGGGCGGCGATCAACAGTTCTCCAGACGTCTGTTTTCCTTGGTCCAGGGTGTTGTACGACGGCGGGGTGGTGATTGGCTTGCGGTGGGCGACGAAATGCAGGCGTGAATGGCTCTCGACGAGGGCTCGGCGGGCTTCTCGGATCAGGGGTGTAGGTTGCAACATTCGGCTGTGACTGCGATACCGGCGGCGTCGACGTACCCAATGCCTGCTGCACTTCTTCCCGGATCATATCGGTGAGGGAAGACACCTGAGGTTGGGCCACTTGCGGAAGAAGTTTTGTAGCTCCTCGCGTACCACCTCCCGTATGGTATCCCGCAAGGCTGCAGGGCTGATGGTGCTCACGTTGGTGTAGTTCGTCGCCAGTACTTGTGTAGGACGTTCGTACTGCCTTGCACGCGTGTCAAGGGTTTTCTCCATCGTGCTGGCTTCGGCGACAAAATTTGCGACGGTGGTTGGGGATTCCGGACCAATCCCGCGAACAGGTTTTCTTTTACGCCCTTCATTAAATATCGTAATTTCTTGTCCTCGGGCATGTTGGGGTCGGCACGTCGAAACAATCGGGTCATCTCCTCAACGAAGACGATCACACGCTCATTGGGGTGTTGCACGCGCACTTGAAGGAGTAGCTCTGCCCGTTCTTTCCGCAGAACCGTGGTGAATGCTTGAAGAAACTGGGACTTGAAGGCTTCCCACGTCGCAAAGGAGCTCTCGCGGTTTTCAAGCCACGTGCGCGCCGCCTCTTCAAGGGAAAAGAAGACATTCCGCAACTTGGCTTCGTTATCCCACCTGTTGAACTGGGCGACACGTTCAAATGTTTCCAGCCAGTCCTCGGGATCTTCACATGGCGACCCGCGGAAGAGTGGAGGCTCCCTCGGCTGCTGTAGCACAATTGGCGCTGGGGTTGCGGGTGCCTGCATGATGCTGTCCGCCGACTTGGCCCGCGTTCTCGTTGGATCCGGGAGGCGTCCGAACTCCGGGACCAGGCCCTGCTGCCGGCGGCTACCCCGGTGCACCGGGCTGATATCGATGGGAGGGGCGCGCTTTGGGCTAGAGTCGCGGCTTCCAGGAGGGGTGCGCTGCATGGAAGGTGCCTATACCCTGCACCTCCACCAGTTGTCACGTGGCGAAGTCACTCGGACAACTTGAAGGAACATAAACGAAGGGTTTATTGGGCGAACTTGTGCCCTCCGAAAAGAAAGACCGGCGGGAGGCGAGCGTGGGCGGTAGCCGGCGAAGAGAATAATAATAACAGCGGTCGGCCGGCTGCTATCTTTTTACCCGCTCATCGAACTTTCTAGAATCTTCGGATAACAACGTGCTGTTTCGAGAGCAGCGTCTCGATAAGCGTATGAACGAAAAGCGCGCACTCATGGCGCGCGCGTAAAAGAGGATAGATAACATTACGCAGCTCGCGGCTTGACACAGCACGACGCGTGGCAATACGACCCTTTGTTTCCAATTCAGTCTTTGCGCATGAATAGCTGACCTCAGTTTGAAGATTCTCTGGTTCCCCTTCGTTCTTTCGTTGTTCCAGTGCTACTTTGTGTGCAGTAGTGGGCTCTGGTGTTTGAATAATTTATTCCTTCAAGTCGGTCGTGGTTTGGTTGGGTTTCGAACTACGGTGTGTTGGACGCAGTCGCTCGTCACAGAATGATTCTGTTGTGTCTTATATAGAACACAAAAAAATAAGGAAACGTCACATTAATTACTTTTTGTCATAAGATTCATACGCTTTATTACTTGAGTAGATTTATCTCGAAGAGGTGACGAAGTTCGAAACGTACACACGGGGAATCGTTTTAGCTATGCGAGCACGGCGAAAACTTGAAAGATCACGACCATCCATCTACAGTGCGTCCTACTGGCTGTGTGGCAGAAGATGCCGCGCACACCACGAAGCGGGGTGCCGTTGGCGGTTGTGATTCGCGCATGCCGCGAAAATACTGAGCGCGCAAGCCTTCCTCGTTTTAGCAAATGACTTTTCTTTTTCGAGCCGTGAGCGACGAATTTGCCACATACAAACAGGAAGAAGAGGAAGAATGCACCGCGCAACGCAACTTCCGGCAAACGCTGATTATCTTGCGTCAGGAGAAACGCGTCGCTTGGCGAAAAAATGGAAACCGAACCAAACAAGGTTTTCCGCCAGCAACGACCAGATTCCGCCATCGGGCACCAAACTCCGCTCGTCGCAGGCGCGAAGAGAGATCATGAATTCGCACTTGAAAACAAAGCCTTATTCCAGCAGCACTAGTGATCGTTTTAACGCTCCACTGTGCATCCAACACGCTGCAAATCTTCCTAAAATTGGGTGACTTGTGGTTTTTGACAACGCTAAGATAGTTCTTATTGAGTCCTTGTGATTATATTCACTAATTAAAGAGGTACTTAACACATTTCGTTAACTAGACAATTAATTGTGAATATTGGCTACTTATGATGTCCCCCTGGCTTTTAACTCGCGTGCGCGTATTGCAGTTATGTATCTTTTAGCGTTTTGTTTTTTAATTACCAAATCCTAAAAAAAACACCATGTATAGCCAAACAGGCTGCTGTCATTTCGGATGTTTAGTGTATACACCATGATCTGCTCCCTTCCTGCAGGTTATGTCGGTGGCGTGCTCTGATGACACGAGAGACAAGGAAGCTAAGGCAAACGTTCCAGTAATTATAATTTATTTATATAGGATGTGTGCCACAGCTATATACAGGTTACGCACTTCCGAGAGTGCATTCAGTAATAAATCGGAAGCTGAGCTATAAATATTTCCTACGAAACATTTATCACACCGGCGACGACGACGACTCAAATGTGAGTATTGGTGATACAACGAGTATTGGTAACATAATGAGTATTAACATTGACGATGGATAAGGCGGAGCCCCATTCTGGCAGATTCAAGCTAAACTTCCCAAAAACCTCGCTATGTACGGTCGCCCCTTGCGTTCGCTTTGCCCTGCTCGAAAAGTATAAATTATATTATCTTGCTGGAATTAGCACCAAGCCTCGTGGGAACCGGCAAGTGTCCAGTAGACGTCCATTTACTGTTTTCAGCGTAGGTCGTTGCGCCGGTGCGCCGGATTTCACCAGCGTCGCCACGTTAACTTTAGTATATGGTATTCCCAAGTTTACGTCAGGGGTTACTAGCTTCGAACTCTGCGTTTGCGTACAAGTCCATTCAGCAGACACTTCCTTGTCATGGAAACTGTTACAACATCAATATGATATATTTGTGCGGAAGCACATGGCGGTGGTGTCCGTAAAATGAAGATCAGGTTCGCGTAAGAAGTTTTTACTCTGCTTTTCAATAATCGGACCGTTAAAAAAATTATAGTTTAAACTAAGGACTTGGCGCCGACAGTTGATTTTTTCCTTGCGCGCAATATTTTGAACAACATTAAAAAATATGTTGTTTTAGCTCACAGCTTAACTTTGTTTTTTTTTTACATCAACATGAGATCCAAATTACCGAGGGGTCCAGGAATTATGCTTAATTTCATAAATATATAGTATAATTCGCTTTATTGTGGTGAGTCATCTGGCATATCAGGGCCGAAATTGTCAAATTAGCATCAAGAGTCAGGCCTCACCTCTGTTTGTTTCGTTTCCATCTAGCACCTTCTGGCATATCATTCACGAACCAGTGCAAGATTTAGGCTTCAGTTATAATTTTTCGGTTTATACTTAAGATCAATGGTTGAAGTCTAAACTTCGGGTTTGTGTGTGAGCCAGCTAAAATTTAACTAAAGAAGAAGGAAAAGTACTCTGATGCTAACGCATAGGAGGAAAGCAGTATTCGACCCAAGTTAGGCCCGTAGGTGTGCAACCCTCGGGCATGCTACCTGGGTCCATATGTCCAGTTAGAGTTTACAAGACGCATCCTTGCATATGTCAGTAACACACGAAAAATAGCACGTGCTCTATAAAGCACAGACGACACACACTAAAAACAAATTTGCACCAATTTCTTGGTGAACGTATCAGAAATTACTAGGGATATAGGTATAATGCTTTTCAATAGTCAATATTTAAAAATAAAAATATTTTCTTATTGTATAAATAATGCATTTTAGGTGTCTGTACATTGAGTTTTAACTGAGCGCGATTGTAAGCGCCTTATTTGGTTAAGAAGTTTTGTGTAGAAAAGATATATGATAACCTCGTTATTTCCTTTTTTGTTCAGACGAAAATATGAGCTGCTCAAGTGTTTAAGGGTGTAAGCGTTTTGTAAACATTCACATCCGGTATTTAAACCTCGACACCAAATATAAGCAATCAAAGAAAGAAATAGCAATGTGCTTACCCAATGAATCTGTAGACATTTTGCGCCATATTTGCGTTGGTATTGGGCCCAACTTGCTCCTGAAGCCTGCATGGGAAAATTATTACTTGCAAAAATTTATATATCAGATTGTCTTTTTTAATTCATTTGCCACAGCACTGCCAAAACAGTGCATGAAGCGTAATTACACAACTTCTTCCTACACTGGCAAGTATCCGGTTTTTCTCAAAGCCGTCAAGCCGTTTTAAGCACTAGAGCGCGACGATCACCGGAACACTAGCTATATGTAATGCCATACACAGCTGCAGCTTGCGCAATACATTTTTTTGTTGGCATAGCTCTTGCTGCAATCTTTCACAACTTTCAAACACGTGTCGTTTTCAGATCTCGTCAAAGTCTTTCATCACAAGCCTGTAATCAGTTAAGCTAGACAACCAAATTAATAGTTTGGCCAGCAAATGAACATGTAGTAAGTGTATGATGGCCGGTAAAGATGGGCTAAGGTAATCGCGATGATGAGGGGGGGCGGAGGGATTGTTATTCTATTACCTATTGTATATATGGCTTCTCTTTTGCAAACGTAACTATTCGTACCATGAGCGTGATGTATGCTCGCATAAAACCGTGAAGTTATATTCCTTCATTCATTCATCGATTTGAACTTAAAACACACTAATTGAGACTAATAAAAAAGAAAGAAAAAGAAGTGTAGAAAACGTTATACAAAATATAAAACAGGAAACTAGCACTTTCAAAAGATGAGTTTGAAGGGCATTTAGGAACGCAGTAGAGCCGTTGATGGTAACTTATCAACTACGACCCAACTCGTTACTACCATCCATAAAGTTTGCGCAAATCCTCGATAGGGGAAGTCAAATTGATGTGCTTTTCTGGACTTCAGCAAAGCTTTCGATGAGGTGCCTCATGAACAACTGCTTTTTAAGCTTGAACAGCTTGGTCTTCCACATGGTTTGTTTACTGGATTGATGCATACTTACCACATCGCACACAGTCTGTTTCTGTCGGAGGCTGTCTCTCCAGTTCTGTCTGTAACGTCAGGGGTCCCCCAAGGGAGCGTTTTAGGTCCTCTCTTTGTTCTTGGTGTACATAAACGATATCATATCAATCATTGACGCAGGTGTACATATACGTCTTTTTGCCGACGATTGCATTATTTTTAAAGAAATAAATTCGAGTCCGGATCAGCTATGGTTGAGACTTATAGTTTGCATTCCGTTGTATCATGGTGCGATACCTGGAAAATGAAACTTAACTCTGCTAAATCAACACTTTTACGCATCACAAAAAAAGCAACCCATTGAATACATTTATAATATCGTGGACACCCCAGTTACTGTGGAGCGGGAATGTAAATAACTTGGCTTAATTTATCGGACACACTTTCATTGTCTCCTCATATAAAACATATCTGTACTCCGGCATCCAGGAAGTTGGGTTTCATTAGAAGAAAGTTGAAAGACGCTCCAATTCAGATTAAGCTACATGCCTCAATACTCATTAGTCAGATCCAAGTTGGAGTATGCAAATGTCGTTCGGGATTCATTCACTCAGAAAGATATCCCGAAGTTGTAGATGGTGCAACGTCGAGCGGTTCGGTTTTATTTACGGAAAGTATAGAAGGTTGGATCCACCGTCTCAATCTCATAGCAAGCTAACGGAATACAGACCCTTCAGGCCAGAAGAAAACTTGACGCGGTTGAAATTCTTGTTTCATCTTCAACGAGGACCGACTCGCATAGACCCATTGCTGTATATTGCCCCCTTAGCGTCAAGAACTACGCGGGCACAGACATCAGTTTTCACTAACACCCATTTCTGCGCGTACTAACATGTTTAAGTTTAGCCTTTTTCCCCCGTACTATTAGCGACTGGAACGGTTTACTCTCGAACTATTTATCGATCACCAACTTTGTACAAGGTCTCGATCGTCTTGATAATCTCAGCATGTTTGCTTTGTACATTGCTGCACCTTCATCCTTTTCGCATGGACATTAAGATTGTATAAACCTTCATACTACATCTGGATAGGTCATTTTGTATTAGTGCATGATTGAATTACATGCTGCTTGATGCTTACTGTTCCACCCCCCCTTTTTAATATATATCCTGTATGTTTGCTAGTTAGGTTGTTATGTGTAGTATTCTATAAATAAAAAAATAAAAAATAAACTATTGCTGATGACAACTGGTTCTATTCGGAAATGGCGAGAAGAGGGGATTCATTAAAAAAATTGGTCTTACCGAAATTTCGTTTGATAGCCTAGGAGTTATTGATGCGAGATGATATTCTTTCTGGGGGAATATCAGTGAGTCCTTGAGGTATGAGCATGCAGTGATAATAAATTATGTGGGAAGGCAGAGTCGGGAGAGTTTCGTTCGGTAGTGAAAAGGGTTAGGTCCGAATTTATTTTAACATTGAAACACTGGTGAAACGATGGCAGGATGATAAGGTGAAACGAGTCGCCCGATTTCGCACTACTTCTAAGATATCGACAAGGTATGATTGATGGGGGTTCTAAATCGTTTCTGTATTCTGTAGTTTAGGTCTAATGTACGTTTCTTAAGCCATCTTACAAACGTGTGTGGGCCTCTCGTGCGTTTCCTCTGATGAATCCAAGAGTCTTGGATGCTTCTGCAGAATAGGTTTCTATACGGGTTTTCCAAGACAAGGTTAGTAGTTAATCTGATGTCAAGATATTTGCACATCGAAACGAGTTTTGTAACATCGTTGTCTATAGTATAATATTATGCTAACAGGGACTGCTTTCTGGTGAATCGAATTAATATGCCTCTGGATTTATTAAGCGACATAAACCATTTTCTGTACCAGTGGCCAAATTTCTTTGGATCATTTTGAAGCTGGTAATTTTCTGTTACTGACAAAAACTTAAGATATATGATGCAATCATCTGCAGAAAGGCGAATGTTTAAGGAGATGGTACACGGAAGATTGTTATGAAGATTATAGAAAGCAGGAGCCAAAAATGAACCTTTCGGAACTCCTGACGTAACGCTTGTTAGTCTTGATCCAGTGATCGTTTGCGACTGTGTATTGAACAGAGATGTGAGAAAATGACTAATCCAGGAAAGTGCTAAGGGTTCAAATTGCCGTGATGATAGCTTGAAGAAAAGTTGTTGATGAGGGAGACGACCGAATGCTTCAAAGAAGCCCAGAAAATGGCGTCGGTTTGTACATGACTTTCAAGGTTAGGGTGCAATACGTGCACAAATTCGCACAACTGGGTCTCCCAAGAGAAGCTGCCACGGAAGCCATGCTGATGTCTGAAGAGAAAATTGTTTGAGGACAAGTGAATCATGATATGTGAATATAATATATGCTCTAGACGTATACACGATATGCAGGTTAACGAGATAGGACGATAGTTTGTGGCTAAGGACCGAATTACCTCTTGAAGATTCGGGCAATCTTACGGATCTTCCGATCAAGGAGTCAGCCGCTTTCGGAGTGTGACTGGTTAAAGATGACAGTCAAGAAAGTTGCTGGAAATAACAGCTGCATTTTTAAGAATTTGGCATTGATGTTGTCTAGGGCTGCTCTAGGAAGACCTTTAAGATTTTGAACGAGTTTAATTATTTCGTCTGTGTTAACAGTGACCGGTAACATAAGATCATAAAACTCTTTCAGGTAGGGCTGGTCTGTTTATTGGGAGTTAATTTGTAAATATTGATAAAATGTAGTTATATAACACTTCGGGGCAGTCACTCTCTCTGACTGGTTCTTCCTTGAGGTCGTTCACATTTATGGTAATGGAACTGCTTTTTGGTGACATAAGCTTCCAAAATTTTGTCGGATTACTTGCGCAAAATTGTCGGTAAATCTTGAGGAAAATATTTTGTTTTTGATGCTCTAAGGCTTTTCGTGTAGTTTCTGAGAGCAGCATAGTAAGAGTCCCAAGCACATGATATGTTAGTTCGCTTAGCTTTGGTGAAGAGTCGTTTTTTCTTGTTACATAATGACCTTAATGTTTTATTATACCATGGGTTAGATGAGTCAGTGCGAATTTGTATAGTGGGCACATATTTTTGCACCAGGTTAAGAACTTTATTTTTGAAAAGATTCCAATTTTCTTCGATAGTTCTTAGCGAAAACTCGGATTGGAAGGTGTCATAATAAATTGCTAATTCGTTATTTATTTCTTCATAGTTGGCTTTATTGTAGTCGTGAATAGTTTTGAAAATAGGACTCTTCACAAAAACAGGTAATGAAAGAATAACGTGCAGCATTTTGTGGTCACTTAAACCTTCAGAGAGTTGGATAGACTTTACGAGGTCAGAAGATGTAGTTAATATGAGATCGAGAATGTTAGACGAGCGTGTGGGCTCGTTTACAACCTGCGTCAGGTTAAGCGTGAGGCACATATCAAGAAAATCTGCAGATGCGCGAGACCCTTCGGATGATAAACTTTCCCAGTCAATCTGGGGGAAATTGAAATCACCAAACAGTAAAAAATCTGCTTTGGGAAAGCGAGTTTTAATGTCAACCAAAATGGAGGACAGCTTGGCAGAAAACAGGTCATCACAGTCAGGTGGCCTGTAACACGCAGCAAGAATAATCTTGTTTGAAGGGGTAGAGACACATACTGCGGAAATTTCAATGCTACTATCTATGATTTCGACATCAAAGCAGGGAATGTTCTTTTTATGGCGATAAGCACATCACCCCTCTTCGCGCATTTCTATCATGACGAAAAATATTCCATTGGGCATGACAGGTAAAAATCTCGTTATCGTCTATACCGGGATTAAGCCATGTTTCCGTTAAGATAACGATATCTGATGAGCTGTCCTCTATGATACCATGAAGTTCGTCGCGTTTCGGGATGACGCTTCGTATGTTAGTGAATAGGACTGAATGGATCTTGTTTTTGTCGTGATGTTCGAGTCGACAAGAAGTGAAAGACCCGTTTTGTTTTGTTTGCTACGAATTCAGTTCGAGAGAATAAAGCTCGTCTACAGATTGAGATTCTTCGTTAAAAAAGTAGCGTTTGTTACCAACAAGCAATTTGTCGAAGCGTATTTTGAAAGGAACGTTTAAGGCTCCACACTCAAAGAGTCTGCCTCGAGCCAGCCGTACCGAAGCGGAGAAGTCCTCTCGGATAGCAAAAACAGTACCTTTCAACTTTACTCCGCAGGCCAATACGCTTTCCTTGTCTTTGAAACGAGAAAATTTGACAATAATTGGTCTGTTTTTGCCCGCTTGAAATCTACCAAGTCGATGCGACCGTTCAAGATTTGCCGGATTCAAGGAAAATTCCAATTTTTCGGAGCAGAAGGCAACGACCTTTCCTTCTGATTGACTCCAGCTTTCGGAGGGGGAATCAGGACAGCCAAAGAACAACAGGTTAGACCGTCGAAGTCTATTTTGCTGGTCTGCACATTGTTTACGAACATCAGCCAACTGAATAGACATACTGTTTGAAGAGGTGGGACTAGATACGACGTGTGAGGCAGTCAACTCCGTCTCGACAGCGGTTAATCTTGCGGAGAGTTGGCCCACTGATGCATTCGTGATTTTTGTTCACTTTCAAGGGCACTGATTTTGGCCAGCATGCTACTTTGCGATGCCTCAATCCGTTGAACAACGGCTAGAATGTTGGCTATCTGCTGGTTGTCGGTGAGGGGGCCCGGGTTCGATTCAACGTCGCCCGACACTTCCAAAAGCAGTTGTGAGAGGCATGCAACGTAGTAAAATTTAAAACCACGGTGGCACAGCCACCTCAAGCAAGAGCGCACTTCGTCGTTCGGGCACGACATCGTTAACAAACAGAGATCGCTACTGCGAAAGCACCGAACATTGGTGAAGTAACGAACCTGAATAAACAGACGGGCTTGCGTCATTGCGTGATACGGCGGTGACGTGCCCCAACTGGCTCGACGACGGACGGCGCTTTTGTAGACATCCCTCGAGGCGCGTTCCAGGTTGCCAGGTCAAGTAGGCGGATGCGTCCAGTTCCAGCAGAGGCGACGGTATCGGCACGGGTGCCGAGTCATTGTTCGGAAAACTGGTCCCGCTCTCGTAGCTGCTGACGACGAACAAGCTTGCACCGGTAGTTGACGAGCACGCCAGTCCCAGGAGCAAGTGAAGAAACAGACGGGCTTGCGTCATTGCGTGAACGGCGGTGACGTTCACAGATCGCTTGCACGTTTGCACTTGTCTCCAGAATAGAGTTGTAATGAACATCTAGGAGAATTGAAAACAATCTTTTGTGTTTGTTTTCCTGCCCAGTTACAAGCACCTGCGCGAGCACATTTGTTCTACGGGTTTCCTCCATCTTATAAATAGGTTTATCAGTTTCTGGGACGTCTTAAATAACTTTAAGATAACGAACCTTCCAAACGATACCCATTTAGGGCTAGCGAATAATTTGCCTGATTATCCGAAGTTCGCGTTCAACTTTGTGGTCACGTGGCAAGTCGAACGGGCACCCGTATCAAACGGGCAGCCGCATCAAATGGGTAACGTATCAAACGGGTACCCGTATCACATAATCACGTTTGATCCGAACGGATCGAAAGTTTGACACCCGTTTGATCCAACGGGTCGACCAGTTTGCCACCCGCTTGAACTTCAAAAGTTTGTTTTTAGTAGGGAGGCCACCTGCGATGGCTAGGTTTCTGGTAGCGATAAAGGGCTGCTAGGTGTTGACACGCTGCAGCGAAGTGTTTGCTAAAATGTTCTGCAGTTTCCAACTTGCCTAGAGCCTTGCCGTCCTGGCATATGCTTAGGGGAGACGTGTTCTTGTTGCGTCTTACATGGGCCCAAAATATCTTTGGATTCCTTACGGCCCGCTGTGCCATGTCCAAGGCGTAGTCCCGGTGAGTCAGTCTGATGCGTTTCTTCAGATCTCTCTGGAGGGTGCGAGCTGCCTGAAGTGTAACGGGGCAGTTGTTTCGCCTTGCCTGTGCGAACAGCTGACGCTTTCGTCGAGGCCTGGAGCAGTATTTCTTTCGTTATCCATATATGTTGCCACTTTTATTTTGCAAGTAATTTTAAGTTTAAATGTTCTCCAAATGCGCTCAAAACAGTCCAACCTCTCATATTTCTTAATTTTATTAAAACATCTTCAGCTCTCTCAGCGGAAATATATGGGATATATAACCTTCATTACGTCTTCATAATGAACCTTCCACTCTGCTGACCGGAATCGGCTGGAACGCTAGATGCTTCTCCCCATGGAGTCGGTCACGTGACATTAAAATCTCTCTTGCGGGTAAGTTAACCTCTAAGAGAGATACCCGTATTGATCAGCAAACCGGCCCCGGGGTCTCTAACGTATCAAGCAGCCCTGATATTGAAGCGTTATAAAATTACAGCAAAATGTAAATAATTGTACGTCATCGTAACGTGTTACGCACGAAATACGATGTGTGTAAACTTAAACAAGAATGTTTAGCATCTCGCGTAACTTCAAGCATATCTCGCCTGAACAGAATTTTGAGGCTAGCAGATGACCATATTAAGAATTGTTTTACTACGTGTCCAACAACTTGCGGGATCCTTACCATCGTGGTACGTTAAGAAAACCAATAGCCCAAAGATTACTTCTATTCATTTGCTAATGAGAAACGTCGAATAAACGACAACTAAGACGTCAATATAATTTGCTCATGAACTAGGCCCACCCGTCAGAAAACTTAAGTTTAGAATTTTCGTTTAGAGCTATGCGGAAGCGCACCCTTTGATTTTATGAATAAAGAATCAGATTACTCCAGTTTACAAGAAAAAAAACTTGATGCCACAAAGTAACAGGTGGATGACGAAATACTTAATACATTACCCGTCCCAACCTCGAAAAGGATAAAATAAAACAAAACAAGAAGGATCTAAATATATAGTTGCTTCTATTGGAATTTTGAGAATGTTATGGAGAGAAAACACGACATTATTTCAACGGATGCATTTAAGGAAGTTTATTAGCAATGTTGATGATACAAGGAAAACAGCCACAAGCGATGAGCAAATAAAGCTGGCTTCTTCGTCGAATCTGGGGTTCGTTAGAAAGATTAGAATCAATAAATCACCGCCACACTACGGCTTATTCATTTACCCACATGTCGTGCATTACAGACTAGTACCGCCGAAGCGACAAACAATTGTAAGATTAGACACGAGATGGTTTTCTCTAGAGGTTGGTTTTTACTTTGGATTGCATGTTTTACAAAAACGAAGATAAAATGATAAAAATGATTTGAATGTGTGCAGGCCAGAAACGAACGAAAACATGAATTGACAATGAGAAAAAATAATACACTTCTTCTTGAACGGAATAAAAATGTTACTAGTAAGTACGCAGCAAAAAAGATCTTTATAACATTGATGCACATTTTCGCACGCCACGTGTTGGGTATGGTTGGGCTTGTAAAATAGAAAAGCGGCCTGAAGCGTGAAAACCAACACGTATCCGAAATATGTCCGCCATTTCGTCCAAACTAATTTCACTTAAGGTCCTCGTTCGAAGGAGCCGACACGGCATACGTGGCTACCTGGCGTGCCAGATTGACGTTCTCAAACTCTTCAAATCAATGAGCAGTTATCGATTGAGTTAATCAGCGTGGCGGTTTGTACTTTTCAGCGCCCACAGACAAGCGCGAGGTTGCATAGGGTCAGGTCGCGAAATAATTCTTAGCTCTTTTTCCACGCAGCGTTGAGAAATGAGAATGGAATCCTACAGGGCATCACAACTCAGACGGGACCAACACTGACTCAAGTATGCTCCACTAACAAGACGGGTGAGTGAGCCAAAAAAGAAAAAGAAAAGCAGATTACTTCAGAGCGCAGATTTTCTGTTCGGTTTTTGAAAGACCTAAATTTCTTCCCCAGATCGTTTATGAAAACGTTTTGTCGCTGTGGAGTTAAACCGTCCTACAGCTTTCACCACTGCTTACGTGTTGAGAGGTTTCCTTGCATGTTCTCCGTGGTTACCTGTAGCAGCATGGAAACATACGTTAGACCGAATTCGTTCAAATTTTTAAGAGGTGTAGGTAAGAGTGCTTGCTTTGCATATCGTGGCGCTTTTTTCTTTTTCATTTTATATTGAGAGCTATATTTCTTGCAAAATAGGTTGTATGGGAGTAAATTCACGATCAATTTCCACGACAATTGCTCGGGTTCTACTTCTGAAACTTGTAACAGTTATTAATTGTTATAGCCTCCAAATGTGTGCCAAATGCCATTAAGTTTGATGTTGAATGTTTGTTGTAAGGCTCGCGTAAATATAAATAAAAATGGCAAAAATATGCCATCACTGTTTCGTAGTACAAATGCACCACCGTTAGTGTTCAAACTCAAGGCATCCGAACTTCTGGCAGACAAACTTAAATATACGCTCGTTGACATATCGTGGCCCTTCTTTCGAATTTTTCGTTTAGTGCTTATGAACAATTATGCTGAACTGCAGAAAAATGTACACACTCTTTAGACACGAAAATGTAATTTTAAATATACTATATATCACCGCTTGAAAGACACTGTTACTGTAAACAAGACAGATTACTATGCGCGTATACAAATTTGCAGATTTTGATTTCAGTAAACGTTGCTCAGTTCTGTCTAAAGTAAGCAAAAGCACAATAGAAACTCCTTTTGAAATTTCGATGACCGATTGTGTCATCGGTTGGAGTTTGACCAAAATTGAAAAAAAAAAACTAATTGTTCAGGAAAATTCCTTGGGTGGCGCTAATTTTGTCCCTGAGGTGTAGAAGCTTTTAAGCAGATGGTCATGGACGGCAGCCATGACTGACCTTGAATTTTTCTTTCTCTTATTTAGTACGCGTCACTGCATTTTTGTAGTAGCGAGACAGGCTTTTGAGTTCTATACACACAGCGTTACGCCCCAAAAAGTTGTTTTAGGGTTAATTCGTTATTACCCATTTTAACGCCAGGGCATCTCATCGAGGTAACTGGAAGCCAGTTGTTGCGACTCGAAATCTGACGCTCAGAAAATGGGTCTAATAAACCCCATTCCAGCGAAGTTTGCTAGCAAAAGCGTTGCACGATGGGCGAAACCGCTCAAGGTCGTCCTTCTTTGGATTGGTTTTTAATTTATTGAAATAAGAATGATGACCGACGATCAACTTTAACGGTGTTGGTTTAATAATGCTACAACTACAAGCTTCCGATGTGCTTTTTAAACCCTCCAGGTGTAAAAGCGCACCTCGTCAAACACAAAGTTGAGGCCGAAGTTCGCGGAGCGTGCTGAATGGACTCCTGCGACAATCGACAATACTGTCACGCGGGCCGAGATGTCAATCATCCAAACTTTCTAGGTGCTCCAATTCCAGTGAGATTGTGAAACACAAAATAGTAGCGAGCTTCATCGGAGCGCGGGCGAGCAGCGCCGTGGGGCAAGCCGATTGCACGGCTGCACTGATGACGTCGCGCTCACGTGTCCCATGCCTCCCTACGCCTCGTTAGAGTCAACGTTGTCTAGATTGTCCCTAGGCGTGTTTCGAATACTCTGAACATTCTTGGGATAAGATCATCGTTTGTGGAAGTTATTGGTGACGACAAAGTGACGTTTCACAACTTTGAGAAGGAGTTATTTGAGGCCAATATCTTTGTCTCAGAATCGAGGCGAAGTTTGAACTTTGTGATATTGTGGCGCCGTGCGCGGCGTACGCGGCTTTAGAGCTCATCTTCCCGCAACTGTCAACAATGTTACCGGTGTCACCCAGAGGACGGACGGTGTCTACTGATGTCAGTAGTGTTTGAGAGCTGAGGGGGCGACGGGGGATGGCGAGAAAAGACTGGGGGAAGGGAAATAAGAGAGGGTACGATCAACACAGACACACACAAAAAAAAAGATTCAGTAGCGAGATCCCAATAAAAATTACCAACAAAATGTGGTCGCTCAGATTTAAATTTTTAAATATTCGACCTGATAGGTGTGTATTATTTTAGTCTGGGTGCTTTTCTTAGATGGCTAACATTAAAAGCGAAATGGACACTGGGAAAAAAAATATTATTTTTGCAGAAAAACGTTTTCAACTCCGGCGGTCGTCAGGAGTACCAGGGCACAAAAACAATTTAGGGCTTAATTAACTAGAATTCGCTAACTAAAGCTGGAGATTTGTAGTTCGTCGTTAATATAGGCTTTATGAGTTAGATTCACCGCAGATGACTTGGTCCACTGCAGTCAACGGAGAGGAGGCGCAACGGTGGACGTGCTCCAAAGAAGTCAACGGAGCCGAGACACTGCAGATGACGTGGTCTGAGGGAGCCGATAGCGGATTTTATCTTCGTTGTCTCCAGGTTACAGAAGCATAACCGAAAAGTCAAAAAGTTCGCCAAGAAATGTAAAAGTTTATTAGAAAAATTTTAGTTTATTAAGTCAGTAATTGTTTCTTTAAGCTCACGCTCTGACGTCTGCCGCGGTCGATAACGTTATTCTTCAGGAACAATTTCTTTATTAATGCGAATAGCATTCTTTGGATACTTCACGCACTTTTCGTCTATGTATCTATCTATCTATCTATCTATCTGGCTATCTAACCTCTTACGCCGCGGGTCGATAAATAAATAAAAAAATCAGCAGAACCCATCCTTTGGGAATGATTATCTACGTTAATGCGAATAGCATCAAACGGTGCGGAGTTATGCGCGTTCGTCAGGTGGCCGGCACACTCTAGATACGCCAGCCCACTCTTGAGGCGATTCTAAATTTGTTGACACTTTCACAGCCCTGCGCACGATCTCCGCAGCCCAGCACGTGCGTTTGTGTCACTTAGGAAGGCGAGCAAAGCACGCGCCATACGCACAAACACTCAAAATGGTACCGACCAGACTTTCTGGCGTCTCAGCTAGTCTCAACCAATGGTACTCTAAACGGTTGTTTATATCTTTACCATAGGACGCGCTTTACAGCGCTGTCACAGCTACCAGTGCGCGCGCGTTCCATGCACGAGGGCTCATTCCGCTCTCGTGAGGCTGAGCACGGCCGCTACATCACCCTCTCCCGAGCGCGGGAGAGGGTGAGCTAGGGGCCGTGCTAAGCCTCACGAGAGCGGAATGAACCCTCGTGCATGGAACGCGCGCGATGGTCAAAGATATAAACAAGTGTTTAGAGTGCGTTGAATGACTGCCTTCATAGCTCTGTGGTTAGCGCGTCTGCCTGCTGATCAAAGGGTCAACGGTTCGAATCCCAGCCGGCGCCGGTCTTTTTTATTTATTTATCGACCCGCGGCGTAAGAGGTTAGATAGCCAGATAGATAGATAGATAGATACATAGACGAAAAGTGCGTGAAGTATCAAAGAATGCTATTCGCATTAAAAGACCGGCGCCGGCGGGATTCGAACCGTTGACCCTTTGATCAGCAGGCAGACGCGCTAACCACAGAGCTATGAAGGCAGTCATTCAAGGCACTCTAAACACCCGTTTATATCTTTGACCATCGCGCGCGTTCCATGCACGAGGGCTCATTCCGCTCTCGTGAGGCTTAGCACTGCCCTCTAGCTCACCCTCTCCCGCGCTCGGGAGAGGGTGATGTAGCGGCCGTGCTCACCCTCACGAGAGCGGAATGAGCCCTCGTGTGCCTCGTCATGGAACGCGCGCGCACCGGTAGCTGTGACAGCGCTGTAAGGCGCGTCCTATGGTAAAGATATAAACAACCGTTTAGAGTACCGTTGGTTGAGACTATACTTGCTTCAGCTTGGAGTCCAGACGCAGCCGATGCTACAAGCACGAGCGTGTGGCCCTGAATAGTGCCTGTACTCCACGAGCGCGCGTGCTTCGCAGGGACGCTGGAAGCCCGGGCTCGCGCTTGTCAGCATCGGCTGCGTCTGGACCCAAGCTGAAACGAAGTATTAGCGCCGAGATGTTCCGGTGGCGCCCTCTTATGGTTTCTCTCCGTGACGTCACGACTGGGATTTGCCTCGCCGTGACGTCACCAGTTGTTATTCTGGCTGCTTACTATCGGGTGCGACGACGAGTTCGATGGTGTGTTTAAAAAGCACAGTAGAGGCTAGGAGGCATCGCAATCCAAAACTAACACCGTCAAAGTTGACAATCTGGCACTGCTCATATGCCCATGATTTGGCCAATCGTGGAAAGCTGACCACAGCGACGCTTTTGGCCGCGCACATCGCTAATAGCTGAGACGCCAGAAAGTCTGGTCGGTACCATTTTGAGTGTTTGTGCGTATGGCGCGTGCTTTGCTCGCCTTCCTAAGTGACACAAACGCACGTGCTGGGCTGCGAGATCGTGCGCAGGGCTGTGAAAGTGTCAACAAATTTAGAATCGCCTTAAGAGTGGGCTGGCGTATCTAGAGTGTGCCGGCCACCTGACGAACGCGCATAACTCCGCACCGTTTGATGCTATTCGCATTAACGTAGATAATCATTCCCAAAGGATGGGTTCTGCTGATTTTTTCCTGTCCCCTTTCCGTTTTCGATTGTTGCCGTCTTAGAAAAAAGTGCCTGCATAGTATGATGTGTTTTAGCGCAACGATAAAAATATTAAACCACTTACCAACGTCATGCCTGCATCCAGGAAACGGACCATGACGACTATATATAATCCCATTCTAGGCGCATCACCGACTCATACTTCGCAACATGCCGTTTGTGACCACAAAACTCTAGTTCCTGGAGGGTCTACAATGGGTCGGGCGGTTCTATCTATGAACCCCTAACGTGACCTCTGGAGCGGTGTTTGCCTCGCTGCGACGGACTGTTGACGTCATGAAAAATCAGAATTTGGGATACGTTACACTTTAATAACGGGTTACCTCTATAGGTGGGAGATACGTGAACATAAAATCAAATATTTGCGACCTTATCAATCACATTATCTAAACCAATGAAGCCTTATGTTCGACTGAAAAGAATGCAAGGTAGCAAAAGCCAAAGCCCAGAGCAAGCATAAGACTAATTCGCCATTTTCAAATATTATATTTTTGCCACCCTTGGTTTAGCCATTTTCAGTCCACTTGTCAGCTATAGGACAAACAAGGGTTCTGCGCACGAATACTTAAGCACTCCATGTAGCTTGTGGCCAGCCAGCTGTGAGTCTGCAGATCGTCCAGGAGGGGTCCGAACGCTCCCGCTGATCTTGTGGATCAGGGAATTGAACGTGGCAAACAACGTCAAAGCATACCTCCCAAAACATTCGCTTAATGTCGCAGGGCCGGGTGGGGTATGCGAGCCGCCTGAGCGCGATGCACGGTGATTCTCACTTTCCAATGATAAGCCTTGGCTGGGCTTCAAGGATACTCAGGAAATGGATAGTGCATTTGCGAGATTTGGAATCTCGCTCTTCTTGAACCTGAACTGTTCTTTCAACTCATAATTGTGGTGAATGATAAGCGAGAGGATGAATGATGAGTTGAGAGATAATTGTGCGAATGATGAGTGACCCACCTGTGACACGACTGGCGCAAGACACGTAAGCACGCGTAAAAGGAACGAGGAAATAAATACGTTCTTCTGTCTGGGAGCTTGGACTGCGTACCCGCTCATTTCACAGCTGTAGCGGCACCCTGACCCAGGAAATCCGACATGGTTTCAAAAGTGGGATTGATTGACTTTATATTGATAAAAATATTACTGGTAGTAGGAATAATAAAATATATTAACAAAATAAGAAGAGAAACAAAACATATAACACTGATAAATTGATAAATAACATTGATAGAGTGTAAGTGATAACAAAATTATGCTAAGTCAGAGCGACAGATTTCTGTTGAAGGGGACAGGGTTAATTGATCCTTAGGAACTAGGGAAAGAGGTTTTGTTCTATTTACATGTCGGTCTCAAAGGGATAGCCAGGTGTCGAACTGAGGCTAGTGAATTCGTGCGGTGGAAGGGCTTAACTAAGAAACTTGGAGTGTTTGCTACAGAACTGCCGAGTTTGTGCGCAGTGTGGCTGCCAAAGTGCAGAACCAATCATCCCCGCCTACCCCTGACAAAAGCTGGGCGTGAATCTACGTATGATAAAAGACTCGGATTACTTAGTAGTTTTCGATTACTTGTCACGGTTTCCGGAAATAGCCCTGCTCCCTTCCACTCGTGGCGACGTTGTCATCGATGGACTTAAGAATATCTCCGCTCGACATGGAGTGCCCGAAATTTTCATTTAAAATAACGGACGCCGATTTGCGAGCTTGGAATTTGAAGCGTTTGCATCGAAGTATAGTGTTTGGTCATGTTCACTAGTCTAAGGTACCCGCAAACAAATAGCCAGATGGAGAGAATGCTGCAAACTGTTAAACGTCTTATTCAAAGGTCAGAAGATCCCTCCCTAGCATTTTTGGCTTGCAGAGTTACTCCGGTGTTGACGGGAAGAAGCCCTGCCGAAATCCTGATACTGACACCGTCTTCGGATCCATGTTACCCTACCTACAGTGTCATTTGCGCCCTTTTCTGAAAATGGTGGAGTAAGATTGCAGAAACGCGAGAAGCAACGATAGATGCTTCAACAAACGACAAAGAGAGATAACTAGAGCTACTTACGTTGGAACTGGGAGATAATGTATGGGTAAACGACAGGAAGTCGGAAGCCACAGTAGTAGCATGAGCTGCCAAACTTCGGTCTTACTTACTTGGTGGAAAAGACTGGAATACAGAGGAGACGGAACCGAATGAGCTTTACACTTTCTCCCTTCAGGTTGCTCTCACCAGAACGGCGAATCGTACGATTTTCACATATAGGAGAGGAGGAGGACAGATACAATTCGTCGGACGTAAGTTTAGACGGCAGTACGTAAAAATACACGGTCGCAGGACCTGCTTCAGATGGTTCTGGGAGTACCTCAGGCTGGTGTGACCAGGTCAGGACAAATTGTGCGAAGGCCTGTCGGACTAGGTTTTGGGGATTGATGTGTGATTTAAACTTTAGCATATGTTTAGTACATTTTGTGAATTATCCTGTTTTGAAAATAGGGAGATGTGGTGATTGCTGAATGACCCCCGTGCGTCATGGCTGGCACGAGATACTTGGGCACGCGTGAAAAGGAACGAGGAAATAAATACGTATTTCTGTCTGAGAGCCTGTACTGAGTCGCACATTTCGCAGCTGCTGCACGCCACTCCCGACCCTGGAAACCCGACAACGGGCGTCCATTGTGACGAGGTTCAAGCGGCCATAGAATTATCTTAAAAACTTCGGGGGTTGTTCCGCACTCTGTTTGAGCAGAAGTACCTCCTGAATATCGTCCCAGCTCAGCGCTTCTTGCAGCAGAGGGTAATTTAGTACACGTTTTCTAGTCACTTTTTTCTAGTAAAAAGTACATCCTGTCGTCACTTCGTCACTTACGTTAGATTGGTCGGCACCAGAGTTTTCGTCTTCTTTCTGCTCGTTGTGATTATTAAGCCCGCAGTAAATTAACGCTTCGAAAATATACGTTCAACTCACGTATAAATGTATATAAAACGCGCGAGCAGAATTTTGCCTCAGGTTCTTTTACTTTTATATCAGAGTTCTCTATCTTGATTTAGCTGAACGATTTGATTCGATTCCTAGTTGTACAGCGTGTCGCATGAACGCGCATGAAGCTGCACGTGCCACACGTACGATCCTACGGTACGTCACCGTGGTCGAGCGCCGTTCGCTAAAGCTGGTTTCTGAGCCAGTTTACTGTACTGACATCCGACAGTTCGTACCGAAATACCGGTCTCGTACCGTGCGTACCGTAACGATCTGCTAAGACTTTCTACTGCCACGACCACAAGACTCCACCACGTTCTTTACGCGCTCGAGACTCGACGTCATGTGTCATTCCGCTCCTCCGATTGCTTTCAAGTGCCTTTCTTGTAACCAGTTTGACCTAAGGATCTCTTTCTCGAAAGCCCGCGAGGGGCGCAGGTTCTTTTGCGAATGCGAAATGCTTCGACGAGACACGTCGAGATTAGCGCAAAAAGTAGAAGATGGACGCGCACCGGCGTTTTCTTACGTACCTTTTCATGTGGAATAAATACCATTAGTTGGGCTAGGTTGCTAAATTTATTAATGCGGGTATTTTACTTATCGACACCACATTGCTAAGCGGGGGTTTTGTAGGGGCTGAAAAATTATCACTACAAACAAATAAGATAAAAATAAGAATGTCCGCAGTTAGAACATGTTATGAGTATAATACAGCTTGAGCAAAATCTTTTATACTATTGTAGGAAACACAAGTGACACTATACCATTCAAGTATATTTGGGGGCGAAGGTTTGTACAATATAAATCATAAAGCACAGAAGAAAAAAATAAAATTTATAAATATTAATGAGAAAGTTTCCGTGAGAATAATGCGTAGTAAGTTACTCGAACACTATTATTTGGTAGCGACTTCCCATCGTGTATTATCCTTGGTAACAAGAAACATCTTAATCAATATCTTACACGCATACTAACACAGGGCAAAGTTGTTTTTGTATTCTAGAAAAGAAGGGCCGCCGAAGTTATAGTTTTTTTTCCAAGATTAAAACCGTCGTGCGATAGGTTAAGCTATAATTTTATCCTACTGATCCTACGGAAAACTTCTAAAGGCAGAAAGCCACAGGTCGCATTGAGTTAGTAAATACCACGGTACCTGTTTTTAATAAAAGGTAAGTTTTTTTATATTAAAAACTAAATTATTATCAGACACCGTAAAAATGTCCCACACTGTGTCTGCCTATGCAATAACAAAGTTAACAAGGTTTTGTAACCGGCGAAGGGAAGCCTTTGTTATGCATACTTTAAGTTTCTTCTCAAATACCAAAGTTAATTAATGCTATACATGTAATACGATTAATGTGAAACTGTATTTGTAGATTGTAAGGGATAATAAGTGCAAGGTATTTATATCAGGTAACCTGTAAAAGGGGGGGGGACCGCGACCGTACACACTCTAGTTAAAAGAAGTAATTTTCCGCCTTATGCGCACATGCATGTACAGATGTATTGAGGTTTAAAGCCATCTGCCGATTTTCGCGCCCTTAATGAGTTTTATTTAAGCCGGCACTACAATTTTCTTGATCAAAGGATGATTCAATATCGTTGTGCATAACTATATTATCCCCAAAATAGTCGTAAGGACACTGGAATGTTATAATTTATACCATTTATCAAAATATAAGAATAAATAAAAGGATCCCGGAATATAACTTCCGTCCTCTTAAAATATTCCAAACGTATCCGTCATAACACATTGCTCTTGCTTTCTACTGAGAGCAATTTAGTCCTGATGAACTCTCTTCCTTTTTTCAGATCACCACAGGCTTCACTGTAGCAACCCGAACAAGATGCAGAAACTGCGGCCATAGACGAAAAAACGCAACCTAAGGAGTCGTCCAGCTGAAGACGTTCCATCTAGTGCATCAAGTTGTTTCGTCGAAATCCAAGGATACAACCAGAGTTTCCACTTTGACGGTTTAGAGGATTGGACACACTTAAGTGTCTGAAATTCCGAGTCAAAAGCAATAAGAACGATATATTATCGGGTAGCGCGTACTGAACAATCGGATTAAGGAGACAGTCTTTACACCATCTCATCAGCTAGGACATAGAACTGCACCTCCAACCGCCAAACAGTACGGCCATATTGAATCCTGTGAAAAGGACTCATTGCGCTCCAAGGGACTAAGCGCCAGTTAAGAAAAAAACAAAAACGTCTCCAGGTATCCTCGGAAAAAAGGTCCAAGGGCACCATTTTTGTTTTCTGAAAGTGAAGCGCAAAAAACTTCACTTTGCCAACGTGCATACCAGAAATATGGAGTAAAGTGAGCAGTAGGAGTTCAGCAACGAGGAGCACAGCGTGAGGTCGAGTGGCTTTCAAGACGGGTGGTTCACAGTCACAATCTCATGTGTAACCTATAAACATTTCCTAGTAAAATTGGTTGGAACGCTGTACAAAAACACTTTTTCACTAGGCATTTTCGTCAGTGGATACAACGAAAGCCCTCAAGGAAGAACGATTGGCGGATATAGCGTAATCGTACCCCTCGATCAACAAGGCAAACGATCTGAGCAACGCAAAAAAGTTCAATGGGCTTTTCGTCCCGTGTGAGCCGCTTCCTCAGTTCTTATACCTCATTCCTTAGTTATAGCCACATCCGAACCTAGTCAAGGCCATTAGCTCTGTTGTAGGGCTTTTGAACGGTAAGCCGCAAGACTATACAAAATATACTCAAGAAACTATTTCAGCCGGCCTTTTTTTTGTACTTAAGAGTGTCAAGGCGTTATCAGGATTTCACTTCAACAGTTATTTCAGTAAAGTACACCGTTGTTAACATGGGTATACTTCCATGGGCTTTACGTGTTTCAGTGACGCTCGCGCATGCTGCCGCTTTAACGATCGGTGGCGAATGTCCCTTCTGGAAGGACATTGTTCACGCCCCAGGATTCAGACGGCACGTCTTAGCCGTAGCAAGATCGGCTCGGCTGGATGTCGGGATACCCCCAGAGTTCGGGGTTGAAGAGACACACCATTTAACAAACTTTATAAAGGAAGCACCGATCTCCGTAAGGATATTCAGCGAGAAAAACGGTTTCTGCAGCAAATTCAACTGCGACAAAGTGAGAAATGACCGCCGTGCAGCCCTGCTCCTCTTTTGTCGTACAACCGTCTGGACAGTGCAAAACGAGCAACATATAAACCCGTACGCCATTTATTTGCACGCCATTTCCGCCGACCTGAGTGACAACGCGAACGCCCCCTTGAACGTTCAAGTGACAAGGCCGAGCGACTTTCGTCTTTTGAGTGGAAGCGGAGTTTTCAACATTACGGTTCGTGATCGTCAGATCCTGGTGACCGAGAATCATCAGGTGCGTCTCTTAACGCAGGAAAACGAGTCTCCAGGTGCAACTGCAACTGTACTCGGTAAAGAGTTGCCGCTCCATGGAAGGCACATCAGAATATTCTGTCTCTATCCGTACCTCTGCAATTCTACTACCCTCGCCGCGTTGCCGGAAATCTTCCGCACAGCAAACGCTTCATTCCAGGTCATCCCCATAAAATCTCGGACGGAATTAAAGGATGCCTGGATCGAACTCCTGAATGAGCCGACTACATTGCGATATTTTTTAGACTTCAGAAGGGTCAACAGTCTGTTCCCGTCTACTGCCGTCCCATGTCATTATGACCCTTTAACCTATTTGTTTTACGTCAAGGGACTGGTACCCATGCCGAAAGAGGCGGTACTTCTTTTGCCGTTTAATCTGCCAGTTTGGGTGGGCCTCTTTATTTTTTTCGCTGTGTGTGTTCTGTCCAGTTTCCTTGTCACCAAGTTGCAAAGTAATAGACCCATACACTTTCACACATTGGCTATCACCCTTGGGGCGTCCCTGCTTCGTCAGAGTTACTCCACTCCTGGCGCGGCATCACGGAGTCAGTCCTTCAGGATAATTCTCGCCGTGTGGTCTCTGACAGCGATGGCAATGGCAACAGGATTTCAAGCTGTCCTGGTATCGCTGTTATGGCAGGTTCCCCTAGATGGCGAGCTCCCAGACGTCACTGTTGCTATGCGTCAAGACAATCATGACTTCAAATTTTGTATTCTGAGTTTTCTCCTATGATCAAACATTCACTCATTTGAAAGGGCAGGGTCACCCTTTTGGGACAAGGAGGAGTAAAATATGGGAGTTTTGCCTCGACCAATCCGATAACATTCTCTTTAAGAACGAGGCAAAAACCGTCTTTGTGATGTTCGGTTCAGGCTTGGCGAGAACTGAAAGACACAAGGAACAACTTTTAACAGAGGATACGTGCAAGTGGCAGACGTGGATCCCACTGTTGTAAGCGGTCCAGAGATAAGGGTGACTTCTCCGTACCGAAAGGCCATCGTTAAACTTTTAAAGGGGTCCTTTGAGTCAGGCATCTTTGAACGCGCTGTCCGCATTGCACAGATAAAGAGAAGCGTCAAGCATAGGCCACCGACTGAGTTCTATACCTTGGGTAACGCTGCGATGAAGCTGCGCGACCTTCGGCCCTGCTTTTTTGTCTTACTTGTGGGAATTGCTCTTAGTTTCTTCGCTTTCGCAGTCACGGTGGTAGTCCACCGGAGCCAGCTGAGGACGATCAGAACAGCTCGTGAATACCTCAAATGAATCAAGTGAAAAAAGTAAGATGCCGTGAATTGGTTTATGCTATGTTCGTCGAAATATATTTTTAAAAATACCATGCGATGACACATGTACGGAACATTCAGATAGCGATAGTGCATGACATGTAAAAAATGACACAGAAGGTGCGGCAGAAACTATACTTCTTTTTCTTTCTCTGGAAAGACAGCAAGCCCTCTCGATATTTTTCTGGTCGGCAACGTATACAGAAAGCAAGCGTCTCGTGAGGCGTCTTTGGTGCCTAGGGAACACAAGGCAGGGAACGCCTCTCAATGGGCAATATGAAAAGCGCGCAAAGAACGCTGAAAGACCAGGCAGCCAAGCTCGCGCTGTCATTGGCTGAGATCGTGGGATAACAAAAGCACTAGGTTTGGAGGGTTAACAAACAGATGGGGTGCGCAACGAGCAGATAAACTTGAACGCTATATAACGTATTTTGTTTATATATCTTCTCAGAATTATATACAAGCTCCAGAAAGTATGTAATAGATAAGTGTAAGGCTGTTTGGAAAAGCACGTGTGGTATCTCTTGTCCAGCAATGGAGCCATTAGAGAGTTTTAGAACGGGGTCCGAACGCTTTGGGTCCCCCGGGTTGTATTTGAATGATGTTTTGAACTTGTTCGCGAGTGCCACCATTTCCCCTCTCCTACTGATTTCACTGGTAGTACGAAACGACAGTGGGACTACTTCCCGTCAAGGTCGTTCACTAAATCGTCACCAGTTCAAGCGCTCCCCGCCAAAATTAGTTAACCCGTGTTTCCGCTTCGTCCCCGCCTCTTTTCCCTCTCTGCGTCCTTCGTGTTGCGCTCCAAAGTCGACCGAATAAAGGAGTCTTGTGGCAGTTTTCCCAAAACGAAGGAATGCTTCTGTGTCTGTCTCTCTGGAAACAGCGGCTGGCTGATTCCGAATCCCAGTGTGTAAAGAAGTTATCTGGCAGTTAGTATTATTACAAGATTTGGTGCCGAAACGAGAGATAAGAGAGTGCCAGAGAAGATAGATGCAGCGAAAGCAACCCTCACCGACCGAGCAAAGCGAAAGCAGGCAGTGGTGCGATCATCGACAGCCAAGCTTTATCAACGAGGTCGCAGCAATGACGGATTCAACGACTGTCGGTGTGCTGGCTCGAAACCGAATTTCACCTCCTCATACTGAAAGAGGACGCTGTCAAGGAACTTGATAGTGAAATTGAGCAAAGAAGCGACGACGAGACCTTGGAAGAGCAGATCACATGCAGCAAAAGTTGCAGGGAGAGGATCAGCGTAGTAAAGAGTCAACTGAAAGGCATACTCCGAGATCAGGCCCGCCTGAGAGAGCTACTTAACACGTTAACCAACCAAAACGTAAAACAAAACTGGCGCGAGAGTCGTACAGACCAGCCCAGTAGTAAAGCTCCCCAAATTGGAGATATCAAAATTTGGAAGTGAACTACGAAAATTGTAGGGTGTCTGGAGTCAGTTTGACGCAACCATCAACGTAAACTTGACGTTGTCGAAGGTCGACTGATTCGAGTACTTGAACACCAACCTCACGGGAAAGGCAGCCGTGGCTGTGGCTGGGCTTGACCTTACAGACGCAAACTACTGTCAGGTCATCGAAATTTTGCGGGAAAGGTTCAGCCGAAAGAAAAGCAAGATCGACGACCATCTGTAAATGTTGCTCAGCCTACAACCGGTACGAGAATATCGAGGCGTCGACAAATTCCGTTCTCTCGTTGACGAAGTGAAGACGGGGGTGAGTAGCCTTCCTGCACTCTGGGTCGGTGCTTCGCACGTACGGAGTATTTCTGTTAATCGTGTTGCTGCTAAGCTGATGGCCGTAGATACGACCTTTGAAGGAACCCTTCAAGGCCAGGTGGGAACAACCTGATCGGCGCCAATTTGTGCCTCCGCTACAAGCGTGATGAGGGTGATCGTGACAGAGAAAAAAAGGCGAAAAAATATCCGCGCAGTTTAGGTCTTTCTAGGAGCTCAAGCACCTTCGAATTAAAAAAGTCCAGGCCACCAAGACGAGGTACTTCAGCGTCACTAAGAGTCCATTAAATCCAAAGACGGCCGCTATCAGTTGTCACTACCATGGAAGCCAACAGCCGAGGAGCTTACGAAGAACTTGGAATCAGCTGAGGCATCTCAGATAACGGACCATTCGTATCCAAAGTAACGAGCAGGTGACGAAAGAGTATGACGCCTGCGTTCGAGAATACGTCACGATGGACTACGCCGAACCAGTCGGAGAAGGAAACAACACTCCGAAGGACCCGGTGAACCACATGCCCCACCAAGCAGGTGTGCGTCATGAAAGTCAAACAACCAAACTGAGAGTGGTCTTTGACGCATCGTCGATCATGATAGCTCGGCTTTCTCTAAATTACGTTTTTCAAAGTCGGAACAAAGATTAACACAGAGCTAATCGTGCGGTTCCTTCGGTACGAAAGAATGCCGTGCGGTTCCTTTGGTACGAAAGAATGCCAAGAAGCGGGGAAGACCTTCCAGCATTATTTACTCATCAGATGACTCGTGTGGCTTTCGGCATAACGCCGAGACCATTTCTGCCATCTGCAACACTACAGCCCCGTCTTGGAAGCGTGCCGGAGCAGTACACGGCGACGGCAAATGTTCTTTGGGATCACTTCTTCGTGGACGACCTGGACCGGGAGCGGACAACCTGCAGGAGGCGAGAGTACTTTGCGAGGAGGCGGCGGATAATCATGAATCGTGCCCGGAATGCGACACCACAAGTGGATGTCTAACTATTTAGAACTGATGGAAACTGTAAAAGACGATGAGACACAACGTACCTATGCCTACTTTGAACACGCGGAAGCAGCAAAATGTTCTAGGTGTAGGTTGGAACCCGCTCACAGACTATTTAGAATGCAAGATCACCTCTCTCATCAATGTTCCATGCTTGAGACTAGATAACAACAAGGGATTCGTGCTCCAGGTGATGTCGAGGATTTTTGATCCCTTTGGATTTCTGGCTCCCATAACAACGAACGTCAAGATTATAATCTAAAGGTTGCGGGAGCTTGGAGTCGACTGAGATGAGTTCCTGCCTGAGATACTGAGTACTCCTTGGGCACGTTGGCGGATGTTTATGTTTCAGGAGTGACCAGGAAAAGTACTAAACATCCTCGTCGTACTACCAGGTGGCCATCCGCTCACCTCCCTGCTCATACGAAAATAGCCTGTTCGCCCTGCTGCACAATGGAGTCCGGGACACCCTGGCTCAACAGAGCAAATCATGCTGGATCATCAGAGGACGGCAGATCGTAAAGAAAATCCTCAAGCGATGCGTCAGCTGTGGGAAACAACTGATCCCGCAGCACCACTTCCAGTCGACCAAGTAACAAGCGGCGATCCCTTCGATGTCGTGGGAGTCGACTTCCCGGGTCACTTGATGTACCGATATTGAGGGAGAGGCTCGCAAGTGCTACATCGTCCTCTTCGCCTGCGCGGTGACTCGAGGGTTCGCCTTGACTCGTCAGTGACCTGCCTACCGCCTTCGTGTTGGACTTCAAACGCTTGGTGGCTCGACGAGGAATCTCCATGGCGGTGTACTCGGACTACGCACTTACGACTTACGTGCAAGCGAGCATCAAGTGATCTCCAAGATATGTTCCGTACAGTGCAAGACGAGAAAGTGCTATGTCCCTTTGCTATGCCATCAAATCCGATGGAAGCATATCGTAGGAAGGGCGGCATGGTGCGGCGGAATTTTGAGAACGCTTGGTCAGAACTGTGAAAGTGTCTCTGCGAAAAGTGTTGGGTAGAAGCAGTTCGAACTTTAAAGAATTTGCGACAGTTCTTTGTGAGGTGGAGGCCATGGTTAATTCGCTACCTCTAACGGCTCTATATCACGACGCTGATGAGCTGGGGACGCGGTCGCGGGTTCAGTTTCTCGTTGGGAGTAAACTAACAACTCTTCCACCCCACCGTGGGACAGCGGAAACGTCAAACCTCGGAGAAGGGAGAGCTGTCGCGCAGCTGGAAGTATTTTAGCTAATCTGTGGATAACGTTTTGGGCGAAGGTGGCGCCGGGAATACGTATTAAGATTGAGATCTGCTCACCTAAGCACACCGGCAGCGTCACGGAGCCTCCAAAAGGGTGACTTGGTAATCCCAAAAGGAAGATCGCCTGCCACGACACCTGTGGAGGACTTGCAGAATCAAAGATATGTTTAATGGGAGAGACGGCAGGGCGCGGTCCTGCAGACTAATGCTATCCGGGGTAGAGGAACTAATGCGACCCATTCAGTTGTACCCGCTGGAGGTTGGTATAACGATGAACTACCATAATAGCTCATCCGAGCTATTACGGTAGTTCATCGTTAACGCCTCCGCGGGTAGAACAACTGAATGGGTCACTTTAGTTCGACGCTCCCCTCACTTTAAATGTCTAGTGTTGTAAATTGTTGAGAAATGCTTTATAACATTGCTGCGTTGTTCATGCTGCCATAATGAAAGAATTTTTCTCTCTACTTATATCAGATACGCATAGTCATCGATGTACTAATTTGTCACGGCACCTCATTGTTGGGCTTTCTCGTGTTTCTCTTTTTTTCCATATCATTATATTCTATCTTGAATGCCTTTTCAATGTTTTGTATCGCATTGGTCAATCTCCTTCGTGGACCTGTTTTTATAACGCCACCGAGAATACACTACTTCAGCGTTTTCGGACACTTGCGTGTTTTGTGTTAACAAATGGCTTGGTACGTTATACAATGTGTCTACTGTGTCTCTGTTTTTTGGGGTTTTCAATTGAATGTGAAATTTGCCAGTGTTATCATTGCGCTATATTTAGTGGTATAATTTGTTTTCTGCTTGTGCGTGAATCGAACTTTTTATTTTATATATATATTTTTTAATATTGTGCTATTTTCAATATTTTAGCATGTTTGAATTGTCGTTGAGTGCTCTGTTCTTTAGGCTTCTGCTGGCTTGTGTAATCTTATCTTCTTCAAAATGTCTGGTGTTGTAAACTGTTGACAAATACTTTAAAATCTTGCTGCGTTGTTCATGCTGCTATACTTCAAACTGTATGGGGGTAGGGACCCCGTCAAGCAGAAATGCATTTTTCCCTACCTCCCTACCCGGAGATGCCGTAGGGAATTCAAATAAAGAAAGGGAGAAAAAGATGGAAAATATTATATTTGTATAAGACTTTATTTTTTCTCTTTTTTTTCGCGTTCGGGTGTGATTATTTGCTTTTTTCTTCGGATTTCACTGGCTGGACACAACTCAACCGGGACTGCTTCCCGTCAAGGTCGTTTCGCTTTGCTTCGGTTCACCTGCTCGAGGCAACACCTCCTAGATAACAAAGCTGTAGTCTGAATGAGATGACGTCATGAGAGAAGGCCAACGCTGGATACAGATTGGAAACGATTGCTGCGTGAGCACTGGGCTTCGATTCAAGTTTGAGCCGAACGTTGACACAATCGTTGTGTCCAATCTGTGCCCAGCGCTGGCCTTCTCTGATGACGTCATCTCATTCAACACAACGGCTTTGTTATCTAGGAGAAGTTGCTCGAAGAGACGAAGCAAAAGGAGAGGGAATAAGAATCGTGACGTCATTTGTCTCGTCGGCCTCGTCGGCCTTGTTCAGTTGCGCACTTCTTTTCCACAAATGCGGTCATCCGTTATAGATATCGCTGTTAAAGTTATGTTTTAGTTTTCTTTTTTCTTTTTTGTACAGCGTTTTGCCTATCGTTCTAATCATGTTTTGTGAGTTCCAAATTTCGGTTCAGCATCCCTTTCTGCATTATTAATTGTTTCAACGGAGTGTTTGAACACATACCTTCTGCACAGCTACTCTCGAAATTTTTTGAGTAGTCTTGCGTCTCAGATTGGAAGTGCGGAGACAGCGTGCACTTGTTTTTATTTCTTCAGCACAAATTGTCCCTATCATGCAGTGTAAATAGTTGTCAATTAACAAACTAGACAAAAGAATGAGCACAAACAAGTATAACAACCTGCAATGCCATAAAATGGTGCATCTCGGATACAAGGTCTTACGTCATGTAGCCTCAGCTCTCTTCGCCTTGTTCCTGCTCATTGTTGCTGGTAGAGCAGCGACCGATAGTGAGGTTTCAAGGGCGTGAACTTTCAAATTCAGTTTCTTCACATGAGGTTCGCATTTCTTGGAAGTTTTGTTTATACATATACCTTGAAGTCGTGGGGGGGGGAGGGGGGGGGAGGGGGGCGGTTGCCGGTTGCTTCTGTTCTTCTCGGCGCCGAGGAACATCGCGGCGCTTGAGGAAGTTTTATCGTCGGCGGCCGCAACCTCGGCAGTAGCGAAACGTGGCCGTCCACGCCAGTACACCGCAGTCGAACTAAGGGAGCGGAAGAACGACATTCATGCTTTCGCATTCACAACTCATAAGAAGTGCTAAGGTGTCCTCGGAATTTTTTTTTAAATTCTTTCTGTGTTCAGTCAATTTTACCAACACGCTCTTCAGTTGATTTAAATTTTGGCAGAGCTCTTTTAAGGTGTCTGAGTTACGACAGGGCTGTCCAACTTGAGAAATTTCACTGGTGAAAAATTATGTCCACATAAAAATGTTGCACTTCTTCACAGTGCTGTAAGTATTATCACAACGCCTCTAAATGTGTTCAATAACAAAAGCGTATGCTGATATCTTTGTTCTCTGTGTATCTGATGTATTCGGCTGTATTTGTTTTGAACGTTTGCTACATTTATGCTACACGAAATTCAGTCTAAATGCTGCGAGCATTCAAAATAAATGGAACCTAAATCCGACGAGCAAATCGAGAAAGGAGTGCCTGAACCGAAAAAAAAATGTTCCAGAAAATGCACACTAAAATGAATTTCTATTTGGGGTAGTGCAAATAGTGTTTTAATGGCATAGGTTAGCCATATGGCTCGTCTGCTATAGCCACCACACTACAATAATTTCCATCCACTCCTTTTTATTGTCATTTTGTAACGCTTCAGTTAATTGCTCTGAGCAGTAATAATCCTTGTAATCAATTATTTTTTTAAGCCTAAGGTAAACTAAAGGAAAATTTGCTCTACTAAAGGCACCAACCTGCCTGGCAATCTCAACTCCGCGGAGGACGTGCTTTCCTTCTTGAGCTCGGAACTGGTAGGATATGGCTGTACATGGTGTTAGCGATAAGTTCCAGGTTCGGGAAGATACAGGAGACGACCACACTGGCGTCATCTATTCACACGTCATGGAACATCACCTCTTTCATGTGCTCAGTGTACTGGAAACAAGCCTCTGGACAACGGTATGCCAAAGTGTGTTTCAACACTCATATTAATTTCAAACGCAGCTTCGTGAAGTGCCTACTTATCCATTGAAAAAGTGGTTTCTGGTTTGGATGTATGATGTCGACCAAAGAAGAAAATTTACTTCTCATCTGAAACATAGATGAAAAAGTACAAAGTCAATGCCCAAAGTTAATGCCTCTGTGTGTGAGCACGGTGGTTTTTCTCACCCTTAACATTCGCTGTAGAACTGAGCCATCTCGGCTCAATTCAGCTCAGTGCTCTAAAGCTTCATATCGTGAGCCTGCAGGTAATCAACACGGATACTGGATGCAGGTTTGGGTAGGATCCGTAAACAGTATTGATATTGCCGCGTACATGAATGAAAGCTACTCCGTACATCTGCAAGATTCGCGTTTACTCTAACCTCAAGATATTATAATCATTTTGGGTAAAGGCCCTTTCACACTCTTGCGACCGAGTGCGACCGAGAGAGACCAGACCGGTTTTTAAGCCTCTTGCGATCTCTTAGGACCAGCTCCGCTGTAGCGCATCCGGTCCTATAAGAGATCGCAAGAGGCTTAAAACCGGTCTGGCTTCTCTCGGTCTTACTGGGCCGCAAGAGTGTGAACGGGCCTTAAGAGTAAACGCGAATCTTCAAGAAGTACAGAGTAGTGTTCGTTCACGCACGCGGCAATATATCATTGATCCGGTGTCAGTTTATTGTTTTGATGTGTTTATATTGCTTCTTTTAGCCCTAACTCTGATATCAAATTTGTACATAAGCCACACTTCATGGCGAGCAAGAAACTGTTAGTAGTTTTTATTTTAAATGATAGAACATGAAACACCGATCGGAACTTTGCACTTGAGCACACTGGCGTGAACATTCTAAATACAAGCAGGAACGTTAGATTCCAATGGTATGGACGATTGCACGCGGGAAGACTTTAAATATTATTACCGCGGTGGCATACTCTTTACCAAAGTTATTGAGACGGCGTTGCATTTGAACGAACGAAACGAACGATGATTTGCTCCCTTTCTTGAGAGGAGCACCGACTGAGCCCTGGGCATGGTGTGGAACCGAACCCAAACATAAAACCGGAGCAACACCGTTGTTTTTTTACCGAACCGGAACAAAAACATACCCGAAATCAGGCATTATTTAATATTGAACCGGAACGGAACCGTAATCTTATGTGTCGGTTACCGGTTCATTGGAAAACGGTTCGGCGTAAACAAACTATGAGCCGCGCCTTCTTGCCGGTATGGCGGCGCGAAGACAATCAAATATTCGCGACGGTGGTGTCAGCGCCGCAGCTTTGAGTAAACAAACGGTGGCGACGTGGAGGCAGCTCAATAATATTAAACAAACAAAGACTTTTACCCCTTTGTGCAGCGCGATTCGGCGTCACTGAGTTCGGCCCAGTGGCGAACACTTTACCTCTTTTTATTTTAAGATGGACCGCAAAGATCGCCACAGACCGCCAGAGCAAATCCATGGCTCGAAGGGTGTCACGCGTCCCTCCGGATCGGTGGTGTGACGTGGGGGGGGCGAGCAGTCACGTGACCAGCTACGAGCTATGAATTGGCGCGGGCAGCTCGTAGCGTCCATTGTGGAACATGGTGAGGTGGAACGGAGTATATCTGATTACACCAATAAGCTAAAGCTGTTCTCTGTCGTGTGTGTGTGTGTGTGTGTGTGTGTGTGTGTGTGTGTGTGTGTGTGTGTGTGTGTGTGTGTGTGTGTGTGTGTGTGGTGTGCGTGTGCGTGTGCGTGTGTGTGTGTGTGTGTGTGTGTGTGTGTGCGTGCGCGCGCCTGTGCGTGTATATATCTTCTTGCTGTTAAAGAATATTTCCGGAGGAGAGAAAAAGCAAACATAAGCAGGAAAGAACCGACGACTGTCGGTGTGTTTTGTTCCGCGTTGGCAAAATCCGGAGGAGCAAAGAGGCGTAGCCGCGTCGAGAGCATACCGACTCTGCGGCGTCGGTCGCCGGGACGTCAATCGCCCAGAGCAGTCTTGAGCCCTGGAAGCTGCTTGAATAATTTGGGTGTGTGTGTGCGCTTTTCAAACGCAGCATATCGCCCTTTTTTTGAGTATTTTAGACCGCATTTTACTGTCTTCGTTCTCTTGAACTCAACCGTTGTTTGAGCAAGGCGTTCGGGGCTACGGGGTGGGTGGTTCGCGAGTACGGTGCGTGCTGCCGTCGCACTGTCACTGTACGTGCCGTCTGCTTGACTTCCCATGTGAGTACTGTACTTTGGTATTGTTTCTGAGTGCCTGTATGACCACTTAATTTGCGTAGAACGATGTTTGCGATAAAATGTCAAGATCACAAAGCAAAATTAAGCGTTTATTTATTTTTCTGACCATGTTTCCTCGAGACGGCTTTTCATTAACTTTTTTTTAAATACAAATTGCATCGATCTGAATAGTCTTTTTTCATGACTGGGAAGTCTGGACTTTACTTTTCCATAACCGGTTTAAACCGGTTCGGACTTGGCGGAACCGGTAACCGAACCGTTTGTATTAAATTCATCACTGAACCGGAACCAAACTGGAATGAAATGCGAAGCCATTGGACCCCAACGCGAACCGAACCGGAATAATAACCGGTTCGACTTCCTGGTCCTGGGCCATCTTTATGATCTATTCCTCTAAGCGTAAGGCGTAGATTGCCTTCTATCCGGTTGGGTGACTCATGGCCACGCCTCACGCCAGTGTGTCAAAGTGCATCCCATTTTTTTTTCATTGCGACATTAAAAATTACGGATAGAGCACTTCAATCTAGACTGTAATTATCTATGCTTGAGGGAAACTTTTGCGAAATTCGTATCTTCCATTTCAAGATGGGTTTTGAGGGAAGTTATTATTGTTTTCCCCTATTGGGATAATTTTATCCTACTTCACGCTTGGAACCATTTTTTTTTTTCAGTGTCGCTTTTTTGGGGTTGTTTATTCTGTGGCCATTTTAGCGGGTAGATTTATCTCGGTACCCACAACTCAGCCCTGCCAAAGAAACGTATTTATACGATTGTTCGCACGTAGGGTGTCTTGGATAGCTTCATGTGGCCTAAATTGAAAAGCCGGTACCACTGTGAACAGCTGAACGACCACGAAATGTGTTTGCCGTTCTGTCCAATCTCGTTTCAGTTAAGGAAGACATTAGAAAGAGCGGACACGGCACTGCAACCTTTCCTGCGAAATCGACTTTCGGATTTGCATGGTCTTGAGGCACGCTCATCACTTCCGCCTTTGGTCACATCGCGAGGCTGTCTTCACTCCCTGAGCCATCAGACAAACACCAGAATACAGAGGGTCTTTGTAGCAAGATCAT
Organism: Ixodes ricinus; assembly: GCA_037355805.1. Taxonomy (NCBI): domain Eukaryota; kingdom Metazoa; phylum Arthropoda; class Arachnida; order Ixodida; family Ixodidae; genus Ixodes; species Ixodes ricinus. The sequence goes on along the minus strand of JAZHYW010058729.1, from coordinate 33,708 downwards.
ATGTACCACTTTCGCCAAGCTAGGCCGAGATGTGAGGGCGGGACTTGGCGGAAAGCAGACGGGGCCAACAGAGCCCCAAAACATTCCACTGCACAAAAAAAAAAACTAATATGGTTGCGTTTAAAAAAATGTAAATGCTTCTTTCAGATGGGATTTTGTCACTTGGGTTTTTCCAGCGACCCAGTTTCACAAGAGACGAGTCTCCTGGAGCCTTTGAGTGCCTTAGAAGATAGCCACTGGCTTAGAGGCTTAGCTTATAAACTTAGCTTAGATGGTTAGCTTCGTGATACTGCTTAGCGACTGAGTGTAGAGGATTAGGTTAGATACTTCAAGTTCAAGGTCAAGTTTAATTACTCACAAGTACATCTGAATGATGTATTACATGAAAAGTTTAAATAATTAATGAATTATCTTAGTGTACAATAAATGTTTGGTAAGCAGCACTATGTAGGTAGTTAACAGTAAATATGGAAAAAACGAGAGACATGAAAGCATAAGTGGTCACATTCCCAAAAATGTTTTGCACTTAGAACAAAATAAAAGTGAGTCCTTAACAGTTACGATGTTATCAGGAAGTGAGTTCCAGTCTTTGGATACACAGTGAAAACGTAGAAAATTTATGTCAATTAGTCCGGGATTCTGATAGTTTATTATTGAGTACATGATCACACCGTTGGCATATGTATGAAGGAGGATGACAGTATATGGAGTTTAGGTGTGGCATGTTGTAATACATATTATGAAGAACCACTACCGAGATAGTTTCCTACGTGTTGACAAAGGCGAAAGATCAGATTCTGACTTGAGTTGCGAAACACTCGTCACGGGTGAGTATTTGTGATGGATGAATCGGACCAATTAATTTTGTAAGGACTCTAGACTGTTGACTAAGTAGCTTTGGTGAGGGATCCATATGATGCTACCATATTCTAATCGTGAGCGGTCGAGAAATTGTATGTTATGAGTTTAGTTTCGTAAAACGCTTCAGTGCGAATTAAGAAAAAAAAATGAAAGACGCTCACAACTCCCTGTAACGCCGAATTAGAGCGCAGCTCTTGAGGAGGAGGAGGGGAGGGGTAGGGAGAGGGGGTATGCTCCTCCTCCTCATCCGTACTCTCTCCTTCTCATCTTCATTTCCCGTGCTCCTCCCCTCCTTTCCTCCTCCTCCTCCTCTCTTGAGTTATTTCGATTTTGCGATATATCGTGCAAACTCTGAGAAAGACATATATTAGTGATGGGTTGAACATTTGCCGAATCGAAAATTCGGCGCCGAATCTTGAGAGCCAACAAAGCCGAACTTTTGCCGAGCTTATCTAAAGATTCGGCAAAGATTCGGAAATACATTGTTACGAGACTTAACGTTGATATTTCGTGTTTTTTTTTCTGGAGAAACAAGGTTTTACGTTTTCTTTTTCTTAACTTAAATTCGACATGTAATGCATATTGACGCAGCTATCACTATATAAGGTGATATTCTACAAGATAATTGTATCGGTGCGTTTTTATGTGTTAAACTGGCAATTTTAGTGACTGCTTGCAAAGTGGTGTGATAACGAGGTTCGGTAGAAGCGGCGCAGTCACGAATCACGCTACGACAGTTACGGTTTTGAGGCCTCATCAGCGTAAGACTGCAAGTTTGTGTACATTGTTCAAATAAAGGCGATAACGCTGCGTTCTTACTTTCTCTAGGAGTCACCGTTTCATGCGCGAAAACGAATGCAACGATTACTGAGCATTCATTAGAAGAAATAACAATATTATTGGAAATATGCATGTTTTTCAATTTGGGTCACTTGACGTCAGATTTGCATGAAAGTGTGCGTCCGATATTCCCAACGTATCGTTTTTAACCTTTAAAATTCCGGTTTCTGGTGTTAGAACACATACAGACGTTTAGGAAGATGGGAAGAGTTGGGAATGTCGGATGTGCAACGTCGAGCATGATAGTTCTGTGTTTAGTTTTATGCGAATAGATGAAGACCGCGAAATAACTCTGATTAAGAAGCAATATTATTTCGTTTTGGCACAACTACTTGTGAGCTCAAAACAGGATGGTGATTATTGCCAGGAGTGCTTTAAAGTAATTGTCCGTCTATGTTTCAACTACCTCGTTGCATCACTGGAAAGGTCAAACGAAAATCACGTTATCCAGAATGTACCGCATCAATCGTCACTTGCGCAGTGGACTTCGTAAATTACTGGTCGATCTTCTGTTCTTGTGGCAGAAAATATTAAAGAGAACCACACTTGCTCAGAAACGCACAGTTACAGTGTTGCCTACTCCACAACTCGACGCGTAACCGCTGGTTGTACTCCACCGTACGATGGTAACAGCACGACTGCACCAAATGTGCGGCGTCTATTTGCAATCCATGGCCCCGTTGGCCCCGTCGCGTTCTCGCGCGTGCGCAGACATTTGCCGAATTTTTTGCCGAATCTTTGCCAAACTTTCCTTCTAAAGTTCGGCCTGTGCCGAACTTTGCCGAGTTTGAAGTTTGGCAGATTCAGTCCATCAGTAATATACATATATTGTGGTATTCTCGCTCACCGCTTGTCCGGAGATAGGAAATATAGTTCTCACATCAGGAAGCACCACCCTGTCTAAGTTCTGCCGGTGCCAGGAAACAGGACAGCAGGAGCAAGGCGGGAGAACGAGACAGCGTTAGAGTCAACACTTTGACGAAGCACATGATACTCTTGATGTGATCCTACTTGCCGTCGGCTCTCTCAAAGACTGCTCGGCGTTTTTGATTTCCTCAGCATTAGTCTTGAGACTGCTCCCCGAGATGGCACAGCAGAACAGCGAGTGCACGTCCTTCGGGGACCAATGGTTTGTTTTCCTGTATGACTGGATTGAAGTTCTTCTTTGTCTTGCACGAAATATTTGGTGACTGCTGTTGGCAAGAGAGAGAGAGCTACCACGAGCAATCCGTTGTCAACCTTGACAGCACACTATCTACCAACTTCGTTTGGCGTGCCACAGAGATCGATGGGTACAGCACAGGCCCGTACCTATGTAGATGGCCACCTGGATAACGAGCGCACCACGTTTTAATAGTGCCTCCCTTTAATTTATGCATGGTGATATCACAAGCCTGGACAACGGGTAGCTGGCCTCTCCTCCTCCTCCTCCTCCTCCCATCCTCTTCCTCCTTCTCATCTTCCTCCTTCCCTACTCCTCCTTCTTTCCTCCTCCTCCATCCTCTTTCCCTCCTCCCCCTCTCCTCCATCTGCTCCTCCCCTCCTCCTCCTTTTTCATCCTCCTTCTTCTACCTCCCCCTTACTCCTCCTCTCTTCTTCTCCTGTCCTCCTCCCTCTTCATCTGCTCCTCCCACCTCCCTCTTCTTCCTCCTTCTTCTTCCCTCCTCCTCCTTCCTGCTCCTTGTCCCCATTCCTCCTACTCTCCTCCTCCTCCATCCTCCCCTCCTCCCCTCGTGACGTAACACGTGAAGGTGAGCGGTTAAAGTCGTTAAGATGTATAGATTGCTCACGATTCAGGAGAAATAAGTAATCCATATTAATACTTTTTCTGCAATATTAAGCGGCGAGAATTCCTTAAGCAAACGCTGGTGAGGTACCATATTCAAAGCCCCTGCGAAGTTTATAAAAACAAACAGAATTTCCACTCTGGTGAAGAAGCAGTGGCGTCTAAGGGGGGGGGGGGCGGCGGACCGCCCCGGGTGCAGAGCTCAGGGCGGGTGTCGTGGCGGGCCGCGAGAGCGGGGGGGGGGGGATTCGCGGTGGGCCACGCGAGAGCGGGAGGGGGGGGGGGGGTGTCGCGGCGGGCTACCGCCCCGGGTGCCGCTGACCCTCGGGACTCCACTGTGAAGGAAGACTGGCGGAGCTGTACAATGGAAAGTAATGGCCGGCTGGAAGTGGGCCAGCCAGAGTGGAAAGGCTGCCGCCATCTGTGAGCGACGGCGCCAACCAGATACGTGGCTTGCCGCCGTCGCTCATAGATGGCGGTCAGAGTTCGGTGTCTTTATTTCTTTGCGGGAGACGCGATCCTGGGGAAACTAGCCCTTAACAGCTCCGCTGTAAAAATGGCATGAGTAGCAGCTGACGCGTTGAAATTCTTCGTAGAGGTCAGAGACGAAGCCAAAAAGTTGAGATTCGCAGGAGAGGTGTTTACGGAAACCATATTGACTTGAACGTAGGTGGTGTTTTTGAACGAGGTAATTAATTACTTGAGAGTAGATAACGCGTGCTTCATAAGTTTACAAGGTATGCTGGTGAGTGATATGGCCGTGTAGTTTGATGCAAGATTTTGGCTACCAGATCTAAAGATTGGTATAATGTTAGAAATTTTTCAATCATGTGGAATGTCTGATCTCATAATCGAAGACTGAAACAAGCGTGCTAGTATTACCGTAATAGTATCTTTGGTGATCAGCAAAAAGCCGGGTGAAATACCGTCACTACCTTGGACTGAGTTATTGCGTAAACGGTCAATAGCTTTGGCAAGCCCGGATTGAGTAAAGTCAATATCTTCCATTGTTGTATTCGCGGAGCTAGAGATCGAAGGAAGAGGAAATATTTCGTGGGTAAAGACTGATTGAAAATACTCATTCAAAATAAATTTGTTTTATCACAGATGAGCTCCCTCCCACTGTCATAAGTTTGTTTTGGTAACTTCGATGTACTTTTCGGTGCTATAGTCCGCCAAGCATTTTTGGGATTGTCTCGTAATATATTCAAAAGATCGCGTTCAAAATAACTTGCCTTACATTTCTTCACCTCGCTTTTATACACCTTGGCACATTCAAGATAGTAATTCCATATTTCAGGTGAATGCTCGAGCTTGAACGTAAATATTGCTTTTTAAGATCACCCTGTTGGATTCAACGAAGTTGTCAAAATTAACGAGACAATCAGTTGTAACCGTGTGAAAGTCTGACAAAATGTTCTGTGAATCTGCCTAATGATAGTTGCAGTATGTTTTTTTTTTAGTTCTCACCTTTCGTGGCGTTAACGAAAGAGCACAAAAAACTTTCATGATCACTAAGCGGTTCCAGTGTTGCATGAATCGATACAGGTAGGATCGTTTACAAGGAAAAAGATCAAGAATAGCGTTGGTTCGTGTTGGCTGAGACACAAACTGAGAAAAACCTGACGATTTTATTACACCTATACGTTTCCTGCATTTAGTGACATCGCGACTAGAAGAGCCGGTAGAGCAGTCGGTCTGGTTGATAGCTGGATAATTAAAGTCACCGTCAATTATTGTAATACTATTAGGATGACGACCCATAAGGAAATCTACACATTCTCCAAACGTATCAGCAAAACCGCTTGTAACACACGGTGGTCGATAGTATATACCTACAGTCAATGAGGAATACTCCAGTTGTACTCTAACCCAAAGAATATCAAGGCTACTATAAAGATCTATCATTTCTGAGTCAATTATATTTTTGACTGCTATCATCACATCGCCACCTTTGCAGTGCATCTGTCTTCACGATAAATTGCGAGTTGATGAGGTCAAACTTAATCATAGCGCAGGCAGCTTTTACCTTGTCTGTGATTAGGATGTATAAAACTAAAAAGGGTAGACAGTTGGGCCAGTTGGCACTAATTAATTGAATACGTCAAGAAAAATGCATAAAAACGAGGACAGGAAAACACACTAGACATGTATGTTTTCTTGTTTCCTCCTTTTCTTCGCTTTTTAGCAAATGGTTACCACAACAGTTTGTTTTAACTGTCTAATTCTAATAGTACACATCCCTGTACTCCTAAACCTAGATTCAATATCATAGGGTGACTGAAAAACAAGGCTCTATCTAAAATTGGCCGTAAAGCTTGGCGCCTGCACGTAGCAATGTCAAAGGTGCATCTCACAGGTCGGTTTTATCTTGCAAAAATAAAAAACGTAGCTCTCTCTCTCTCTCTTCGTTAAAAAAAAATAAGGCCAAAGAACTTGCATGTTCAATGGCAGACGGTGAAGCAGACGACCGAGTCGATTGGCGAGGCGTGTTCGGCGCATGTATTGATAGACTGCGCTACATTTTTATCGAGACTTCTTCCATTTTTTACGGCGAAAGAAGCTACGCTTTATTACTTTACAAGAAACCGACCTGTGAAATACACCTGTGACGCAAAGTTAAGATTGCTACGTGCAGGCGCCGATTTTTACGGCCCATTGTAGACCGAGCCTGGATATTTCAGAGATCCTATATGACTTTATCAAGCGAGTCAAAGTTTTAGTGTGCTGTACATGCGGAGCTTTTTTCTTGCTTCTACATATTAACATTCATCTTTCACTTGGCTCCGAACGTAATGTTCGTTTCAACGTAATATAAACCAGGGTGAACGTTAGGAGTGATCCCAGCCAATACGTAGCCGAATACAAATCACGTGACAGCACGCTCCACGCCTGGCTGGGCCCCTTCCGAAGGTGACGGGGCTTTGACCCGTCTTTGGGTTGGCTTTAAAACTTCGTAGCGTCCTCATTGCTCCATCGAATTGTAAAACGGAGTATGGTGGTATTTAATGGAGGTTTCCAGCCTATGCCAGTCCCGTGTAGATCCAGCAAATAAACTAGGCTTCAGAGTAATGACCTTCAGCCACCTTGGTGCCTAAATCTATTGCTACTATAGTTGCCTAGAAACTTTACCTCAAATAGAAGGAGACGTTTTTTCCGCCTTTGAGGAACGTTAAAGAAGTTCGCGAATGAAGGAGGCGATGTCGCCTGAATTCCTGACACCACATCTAAAACTCATAAAGTCGCATTTTCAATTCTAAACATTCGGCAATGGACGCTTAGCCTAAAGGGACGCAAAAACACTGTACCACCTGGGTAAGGAACGAATCAGAAAGCATGAACCGTTAAAACAATGTGCTATTCTTTTATGACATCGTGGAGAAACATACAAGAGGAAACAGTAGAACGTTCATAGAAGAAGTGAAAGTGAAGAAAGAAGAACGGTGTCGGCGGCTTCTGACAGAAAGAACGTCTGCAGGAAGCCCCGGGCCAGTTTGCAGTGGAAGGCCCAGTATCATCGCACAGTCCATAATAACACCCGAACACGCAGACGCCAGAACCGTGAGGCAGATGTGACACCTGTCCTCAACACACACAAAGACTGGTCAACATTGAATATCAGCAAGCTTAGAAGGCGACGTAATTTCGATAGTGTCTGATATGCCTGAAAAGTGGTTCCACACATTATTAGAAACATCTGAACGATTTGCCAGGTAGTGACTCAAGTTACGCCTGGCAATACTTTTTCTGAAGTTTTTGAATCTTGACGTCAACTGTTTTAATATGGGGCAATGCAACTTCATGAAAATTGCTAGTGTATACGAGTACCGGTTGCTATGTTCTTATTTATTTTCAACTAATGAGTTTGTTTCTTTTTGTCTAATTTATCCCTCCTGACACAACGTGAATCTTCTATCCGTATCCGACGCAGGTAATTCTGAAATGTGCCTCATCTTCGTACCAATTACGCACTACAGTAAATTGCTCATAACCTGCCTAGGTTACTTAACAGGTTTATTACAGACCACATTGATGTTCACTGCATAACAAAAAATGTGCGCGCGTGTTTTGTTCAGACAACTTATATTGTGTAGCTTTTTTATTACCATGCCTTGTAAAGAATTTCATATATATCACAATTTAATCGTGGAGATGGCAGTGAGCGTTCTAGTCATTCTAACCCGTGTCTGCTCGTGATCCGAGGGGCTCGAGGAAGGAAATGTTCTTCTTCCGCTAGCCACCGCAGATACTCCCCTCGGTAGAAACTAAGTTCTATCCAACACACATATTGCAACCTAAATGTTTTGGCACTACACACCGCAATAAAAATATGTACAATTATTTATGCGATGGTTGGTTGCGATGTTTGGAACCGACTTGCTGGTTTGTTTGTGTTAAAGTAGTGTTTGTAGCTGCATTCGTCTGTATAAGCAGGTTTCAATCTATCAGTTGAGATCGTTTCATGACGGTCGCCCATGTCAATGATGAAGAACTTCGACTTTCGGTTGATAACCTTGAACGGACCTTGGTATGGCTGTTCAAGTGGCTTCTTTGTTCTATCGATGCCAACAAAAACATGAGTGCAGGTGTCAAGGTCGGGGCTGATGAAGGTAGGGTGGTTATTAATCTCCCGTGGTGCACATGGGCGAAGTTGTCTGAAATGTTGTCTGAGACAGTGAGCATAGTTTGTAAAATCTTGGGCACACGTGGGCCGCATCAGGTGACGTGTTGTGAAGAAATTCGCCAGGTAGACGTAGTGTAGTGCCGTGGACAAGCTCAGCGGTAGAGACCCCAATGTCCACTTTGGGCGTGGAACGAATTCCTAGTAGAACAGTGGGTAGCGCTTCAGTCCAGGGGATCAGCTGTGAGCACCCAGTGATGATTTCAGTTGCCGATGAAATCGTCCAACCATTCCATTTGCGGCCGGATGGTACGCCATTGTGCAAAGGCGTTTGATGCCAGGGAGTCGCATCAGTTCAACAAAAGGTACGACTCGAACTGCCGGCCGCGGTCCGTAGTGACTATTAACGGTACTCCAAAACGGGCCATCCACCCTGTGACGAAAGCTTGGGCAACTGTTGCAGCTGTCATGTCGGGAATTGGGACTGCCTCCGGCCATCGTGTAAAACGATCTACACATGTTAAGAGGCATGTGAAGCGGTTTGAATAAGGTAATGGACCAATCAAATCTAGATGAACATGCACAAAACGTCCCGTAACTGGTGGACATTTCGCGAAGAGGTGTTATGGTATGACGATGAACCTTTGATTTTTGACAACCTATACATGATCGCAGCCATGTTCGGATATCTGTGTTCATCTTTGGCCATACAAAACAGGTGTTGAAGTAAGTTTCTGTGAGCTCGTATTCCGGGATGGGACAGTTCGTGTAGGGCACCGAAGACTTTTCTTGCGGAATGCAGGTGGAATGTAGGGTCGTGCTGTTCCCGTTCCAAAATCACACAGGAGCGAAATATCTGCGTACGGTATGTTTGTTTATTTTGAGGTGCAGAGATGTACCTTGGTACCTAAGTGTCCTGGAGTTGATGTTTTGCAATAGCCGGAATATCAATCTGTTCGACGTCGGTAGCTTCAAAGCAGCAATATCCACTCCGTGATAACGCATCAGCAACCACGTTGTGCTTTCCTTTAATGTGTCGGATATCGGTTGTGAATTCACCGATGAATGCCAACTGTCTTTGTTCTCTCGGTGTGTAAGCGTTGCCGTTCGATGTTATGGCAAATGTCAGTGGCTTGTGATCCGTGAGGATAAGAAATGTGCGACCTTCAACGAAATAACGGAAATGTTTGACGCTGAGGTAAGTGGCAAAGTTCACGCCGAAATGCGCTGTAGTGGGTTTCTGTCGGAGTTATGTTGCGTGTTGCGAGAAAGAGACTCAATGTGCGCAAACCAAAGACCTGGATCTGCTGGCCAAAGGGCGGAGGCTTGACCGTCGCGGCAGTAATGGCCGAAGGGGCTCACCGGCAGCTTGCACGGCCTCTGTTCTTTGTCCGGGTCACCGCTCGGTGAGGACTCAATTTCATCATATATCACAATTTAATCGTGGAGATGGCAGTGAGCGTTGTTGTCATTCTAACCCGTGTCTGCTCGTGATCATCATTGTGCCGAGGGGCTCGGGGAAGAAATTTTCTTCTTCTTCCGCAGCCACCATACTACCTTATGGAAGTAATTTTTCTGGTGCCCTCAGCCCAATCGTACTTAAAGAAACAAGTTCAAGCTCAAGTTAAAATTACCGACTGCTTAAAATACGTTCAGTGGTATATGAAAGGAATGCTGAGGAAGTTCACGTCAGCGAAACGAACAGACTGCACAAAATACTGTTGTTTTATACTGCCTGCTCGACTTGATAGTTGTACGACATGTGACGTCAACGAATTGAGAATCGCAGGGTTGCTGTTGAACTTGAACTTGAACCTTGTTTATTTCAGCGCCAATGTTCTGAGGGTACCAGACAAAAAGCTTCGACAAGGTAGCTTTACTGGGTCTGGTGCCCGTGGAAAACACTAAACAGTATAATTTGTCAGAACAAAACACGCGAGTACATTTTTTTGTTAACTAGTGAATATCAATGCTGTCTTTAATAAGCTCGTTAATTTTATTATAGTGCGTTATCGGTACGAAAATGAGACACATTCAAGAACTCTCTGCATCGGATATGGATGGAAAGTTCATGTTTTGTCAGTTGGGATAAATTGGTTTTGGTATAAGCTTGATTTGCCATTTTGTTAATAGCGATTCTGAAATAAAAGATAATAAATACCGAGCAGCGAAAAGTACAAAAAGTAAAACGTAGGTATTTAGGAAATGTGTTTAGTTCAGGTAACTCAAAAAAAACGCTTTTAGGAGACACTGCGAGTGCCCTAGTGATATTTGACAATTTTCTGGAATACACTTTTTAAATTTCTTTTCATACGTTTTAACGAAAAGAGTGAGTTTTTTTAGTGTCGCATTTATATGAGGTTTTCATCGTAAACCTAAGAATTACATCATACACTTCATGTGTCTTCTTATGACGTTAATGGCTATATAGAGAGACACGTGTTCTTGCGTCTTATCACTTAACGTTTCCGATGCTACAGTTACGGTTAGTTTGGCCAGTTGGCTGGATATTGTTGAAAAAAAAGCAAAGAAATAACGCTTGACCCATATACATCTTCTACTTGTATCCGTCGTGAGTGTTCGTATTGTTTTCTTATAAATGCAATTAATTTATTTTGACTTTTTTTCCAGGACATGCCACCTGCATTTTGCAAAAAGAACCAGGATTACTAAGGAATGAAACCCAACAAGAGGCAAAGTTTAAAGAACTTCATCAAGTGAAACAACTCTTTCATCGAAAGGCATAGATAAAAAGCAAAACATGTGCCTTCATAGTTTATGATCTTGGACACCAAAGTGCGTCTGAATTTGCAAGGCAAAAGCAACGCTAACAATCTAGTGTAGTGCAGCACGTACTGCACTGTCGCTATAAAAGAGCAGTCTTCGTACCATTGCCGAGGCTAAGATAAAGGACAGCACGACCAACCAGTGAAGTGGACGTCGAGATTCATCCCTGTGAAACGAGCTCCTACATCGCTTTCCAAGAGACTAAGCTGCGGTTGGATGCGGTGTCTTCAAGTGTCATATGAAAGACCGTGCATACCCTGCCACGTTTTTTCTCTCTAAGGGCAAAAGCATGAAAATTCACGTTGGTGGTGATTTTCAGATATGACAGTAAACGGCGCTATAGGGCCTGCGTGACGAAAAGCGCGTCGGGAAATATAATCTGTGTCAAGAGGTGCCGTTCTCAGAAGCGCTTTCCATACAAGACATATGCATAAAGGCATTGGGGCGTACGCATGGACATTTCACAGAAAAGTTAACTTAGAGAGTAGGATAGAAGTAGAAATCTAGATTTCTGCATCGGGCTCTTTTATTGATGTGCAGAACAAACACCTTATGAAACCATACTTGCTGAATATATTGTAATCGTTGCTTGTTCGCCACTCTACCCCTCTTTCCAACCCCCCCCCCTTCTAAAGTTTGGGCGACTAGGGATACATCAACTGGGCGCAAATCTGCGTCGGCGGTATATATCACATAATATATTTGAAGCCTTAGTCAAAACACCTGCGAAATCTAGCCAAAGCCCTTAGCTTTGTGTCAAAAGTTCGAGAACTCAAAACCGTGACACCGTGTGAAAATATTGTCCCCCTCATTTTTGTTTTTATTGGTTTTCTGAACGTCCTTAGGGTATCATGATTTCAGTTTAGGTGATTTTCCTCTGAAGTAACGTAAAGTGCACTGTTCCTGACATGATGATATCTGCTTGGGTCATACATGCTATAATGATGCTCGCGCATGTCCTCACATTCACGTGCGCTGGCGAATGTCCTTTTTGGAAGAACATCGTTGAGAATCCAGAATTCAGGCGCCACGTCTTGGCCACAGCAAGAATGGCTCGTCTAGATGTCGGACTACCACCGGAGTTCGGGTCTGAAGAAATCTGTTTCCTAACTAACTTCTTGAAAAAAGCCCCGATCTCTGTCAGAATATTCAGCGAGAGACACGGCTTCTGCACTAAGCGCGGTTGTGAACGCGTGCGAAACGACCGCCGCGCTGTGCTCCTTGTGTATTGCAGAACAACCGTCTGGACAGTGCATCGACTTAGCCTCGCCAACCCTTACGTTATTTACTTGCACGTCATTTCTGCCGACGTGAGCGACGACGATAAACCGCCCGATGTACGTATTGTGGGAGGTAGTGGTGTTTACATCTTTACGGTTCGTGGTCGTTGGGTCCTGGTTACCGAGAATGACCAGGCAGGTATATTAACCCACGAAGACGGGATCTCCAGATGGAGCTGCAACTGCTCTGATTAAAGACTTGCCGCTCAGAGGACGACACGTTAGAGTATTGTGTCTCTATCCGTATTTCTGCAAATCTCCTTCGTTCGCAGCGCTCCCAGAAATATTTGCTCAAAGCGAACGCATCATTCGAAGCCGTCCCAGTAAAAACTGACGTGGATTTAAAATCTGGCTTCATAGAAGTTTTCAACGAGTCGACAACAATGTTACATTTTCATAGCGTTTTTACCGTCAACCTTTTGTTCCCGGCGACCACCGTCCCTTGCCATTATGACCGCATAAACTTCTTCCACTACGTCAAAGGACTGGTGCCCATAGCGAAAGAGGCGGTGCTCTTGTTGCCGTTCGATCTGCTTGTTTGGGCGGCCTTCTTGATTTCGTTTGTTCTGTGCGTTCTATGCAGTTTCCTTGTCACTATATTTGAAAACCAAAGACCCATACAAATCCACACACTGACAGTCCTCTTTGGCGCATCGTTGCTGCGTCAGAGTTGCTCCACACCTAGGGCGTCGTCCCGTAGTCAATCCTTCAGGATAATTTTCGGCGTATGGTCTCTGACGGCGATGGTAATGTCAACAGCGTTTCAGGCTGTTCTCGTGTCCCTCTTATGGAAGGTTCCCCTTGATGGCGAGCTCCCAGACGTCGCTTTCGTTGCGTATCAAGATAGACATGATTTTAGGTGTGCCTACTGACGTTCCCGCTTGACCAAATAGCGAAAGATTTGCCAGACCTAAACGTGCCCTTCAAATCCCGCAGGGGCGGAAATATGACCTTGAGGTATTGCCTTGATCGTTCCGATAGAATTAAGTACGAAAACGAGGCAAAAACTGTGTTCTTGATCTTCGGCTCCGGCTTTCCTAGGCCAGAAAAGCTGAAGGAGGAACTTGGTAATAGAGGATACGTATACGTGGAGAAGGACTTTCTCCCTGTTGTAAGCGGTCCAGAGCTAAGGGCCGCCTCACCGCATCGAAGGGCCATCACTAAACTCTTGAACGGCGGCCTTCGAGTCGGGCATGTTTGAACACGCTGTCCGTGTTGCGCGGTTGAAGGGTAGTGTCTACCGCGGGCCCCCGCCTGATACCAATGCGTTGGGTTACGCAGCGATGAAGCTGAGCGACCTCCGTCCTTGCTTTGTTGTCTTACTCATCGGAATCACTTTCAGTTCCCTTGCATTCACACTCACGGTTGTAATCTACCGGGTTCAGCTGGGAATGACTAGATTAACTTCTGAATGACGTAAAAAGTCAGCTCGAGGATCTTTGTACCTTATGTTCTTCAGGTGCGAATAAAACAACGCCTTACAATCGGATGTGCATGCAGCATAGAGTTACCGTTATTTCATCTATTCTAATGGCTCTGGCGGTTGAAAAGTCACTATCATCTATACTTTTCTTCCTTTCTGTGGAAGAGCACCACGTGCTCTTGGTATTTTTTAAGCGAACAGCAGACAATGTCATTAACTCGGATGTCTTGGGCGGGTGGTTTTATTCTGAATTTGACCAAATTTATCTGGGGAGGGGTTCACTTTAGAAGAAATGTTTCAACGCAGAATGTGGTCACGGGCATGCGTTTATGGAAAGGTGTAAAACTGGAGTGTGGGGAAAAGCGTTAGACTCTGGCGAAGGCGACATAAAGGATGCGTAGACCGTAGCAGGCAATGCATATCCATCCAAAGCATAGAGAATGCATAACCACACATAACAATTCATACATGTTCATAACTAGGAACAAGCAATCGAAGGCAGAGAGTCACCAAGAAGATAAGCGGGAATCGAACACCGGACCACGCAGTCCGCAGTCGACATCTTTGCCTGGCGCCCCAAGTAGGAGATGAAGGAGAGCGCAAGCAACTGGTCTAAGTATGACTTGCCACCAACAGTCGACTGCGGTAACACTCGACTGTCTGTGTCGAGTGATACTTAGCCGAGCATACTGAGAGTTCGTGACAGTTCGCTGCAGAGTCATACTTCGTCCATCATACGTAGTACTAACATAATTATACTTTAATCATATTGCAGCCGACGCTACAATTCGATGGAGCCCTATTGAAAATAATACCTCAGCCCTGATGTGTTTTTGGATCCTCTAAGTCTCATCAAACCCCCATCTTTTCATACTTCTTCAACCCTTTAAACCCTTCAGCCTTTTAAAACCTTTCAGTCCTTCAGACCCTTCGGCCTTCCAGACCCCTCAGCCCTTTAACCATTTAGGCTAAAAAATGACAGTGATGAATAAACAAAAATTGCAGTTTAAAACAATACTGGAAGTTTATTTGAGACATTGAGTTTTACATGCAAGTTCTAAATCAAAAAGACGATAAGAACCAATATGTACTGAAAGCCGAGAGCTGTAGACAAAAGCGATTAGAACAAATAGGGAGAACCGAATTCTTTGTCTCAAAATGTATCTATCGAGGTACTTACAATGCCGGTGGGTAAAGTCCTGAGATTTCAGGTAGTTCAACTAATAAAACCAAGCAGGGGAACCACTAGTCAAGCATACACACTGTGAGTAGCACGTTTAGCGAAAACCACGAACGCGAAAGCCAACGTCCGCCGCCATTAAGAAATCCTGAGCACGGTCGCGGTTGTCGTCCATGGCGCCGTCGCGGTGGCGTCTCCGGCGTTGTTTTCGCGTCGCTGGATGAGCTTTTAAAGCTGGACGGACGAAGAGACGCAAAAAACAGGGCACTGAGAGACCTCCTTGATCCGCATACTGAGCTGCTCTAGAAGATAGGTCCCACGCATAGGACGAGAAGCCGACACCGAGCGTCACGCTCGTTGCGGCCGCCCGATACAAAATGGTGCAAGCGGCTACCCCCAACGCATATTGTCACGAATGAACAGGCGAGGAAACAAAGAATAACTGGAGAAACTGAAGCGTTTCTTGGGGCGAACTTTGCCGCCCAAAAATAAAAAGGGAACAGAAGCTAACGGTAGAGCTTCGCGGGTGTCTAAGTCGGCGTAACAGCAGAGTCGAACGCTGCAAATAGCCTATATGTCGTGGCTTTCTTTACGATGTGAAATTTGTTGAGTCACCCAGTGTCTCATGCGATTTGAACCACTGTCCACCCGTCCCCCTTTATCGGTGATCCGAGACGCGTGGCACCGATACGTGCATTGAAGCGAAATATACCGCACATACTTCTAAGTGGCTCGTGATTGGATCTGGCGGTCCGTAGCTTTTGCCTTTAGTCCATCGTAGGGTGAGACGACGTATAGTGTTATAGCTAAATTCACAATAATGTCAAATATTCCTTTTCGTTGCTTTTTTGAGACATACTCCTGGGTATTCCCGCAATGTTGGCAAATTCTCAGCTTAAATTTTGAAACGTTTATTAATTTCCGCTGCAGGTTAAATAAAATGTTGCAATTTATTTACAGAT
Organism: Ixodes ricinus; assembly: GCA_037355805.1. Classification (NCBI taxonomy): domain Eukaryota; kingdom Metazoa; phylum Arthropoda; class Arachnida; order Ixodida; family Ixodidae; genus Ixodes; species Ixodes ricinus. Next base: position 17,968 of record JAZHYW010058729.1, on the reverse strand, counting down.
ATGTATACCCTGTATAAATATGATCAGGTCAAAAGCGCCCATTGAGTTCCAGTAAATGCAATTTCACAACCGCGTGAATTGATTTTGACTCTATGAGGCTGAAATGACGAGGAACAAACCGAGTCCAATTTTTTTTTCTTATAATATTTGACTATACTCCGAAACGAAACAATCAAATCAGATAAACTTGATGCACACGCTAGTAATAAACACCCTTAAAAAAAAACATTTTTTTGTTTGTAATTAACATATTTGGACGATATATTTGCGACAATTCAGCCTTACACAGCGTGGCAGGCGCCGAAGCGTGTAACACTAAAGCTGAGGCGGACATAACTGCTTCATAGCCTGTAGATACATTATGGTGAGAAAGAAACTAAACTAGTAAAAGTAGCTAAATTGAAAAACCTTTGTGGGGGACGAAAACTTACGTTGAGATTTAAGAAAAAACATGTACATGCTTTTTAACGTTGCTCCCCAATCCCAAACTTTTTTTCGATCCTTCCGTCCGTTTGTCCGTTGTTTTTCCGCTAAATTTAGCGGGAACGTGGCGTCACGTGACGTCACGTGTCTATAAACCTTGGTGAAATTGACGAAGGTACGCGAAGTATACGTCAACAGAAATGCTGATGTGAGTTCCGGAGTACCCAAGGAAGTGTCCATGGGGCCAGTACTGTTTTTGGCATAGGTTAATGATATTGTTTTGTTGTTGCCCCAAGTGTGAGCATCCGTTTATTCGCGGATGCCTGTGCGTTGTTTGAAGAAGTAACGTGTCCAAGTTGGGATCAAATTGCACTGAATCTGAGTTTAAGTTTTATACAGGATCGGTGTGACCATTGGAAGATGAGCCTGAGTCTTCAGAAAACTGTTCTTAGAATCACTGGCAATAAAAGTGCAATAAAATACAATACAATACTTTTTCTTTCAGTACAAAATAAGGGACTATAACGTTTCTGAGGTAGATCATTATAAGTATCTCGGGCTGACATTTGACAAACATTTGAGCTGGTCTAAACATGTAGACAACATAACATCTGCTGCTTTTAGGAAGCTTTGGATTGATTAAGCACAAACTAAAGAATACGCCCTCTAATTCATTCATTCATCATTTGTTTATGCGTCAGTGCTCATGAACGGCGAGTAGCCTAAGTAATAATGCAGAGTCAGAAGGAGCACACAAAGAGATTTACGGCACTTGCAACAGGATAACGTCTATTATGGGGGAACAGGAAATAGGTAAACAGTGAAATATCATCCATTGAAATGCCTAAACGCTTGAACACTTCAGTTGAAAATGTCGATGCTGGTTAGTACTGAACGTGTTTATAAAAATATGTTGGATGCGGTTCATGGGACTGGAAAACGTTGATGTGTTTAACTGAAAAGTGGGCTTTACCCTCAAAGCACTCGCAGGACACATATATTAATAGCTGTTGTGAGGGTGGAACAATCACTGCGACCATGAACGCATTTATACAAAAAAATTAGATCGCGCTCAAGTCTTCACGAGCTTAGTGTAGTGCAACCACATTGTCGTAAAAGCTTGTTATACTCATAATAAACACTGCGGTCACTTAGCGATCATAAATAACACGAAAGAAACATATCTGCACGTTTTCGATTTCTGCTAGTTTGCACTACCAATACAATTCCAAACAACAGAACTAAAGTAAAGCTTGCTACGTACCAATGAAAAATACAAATGAATATACAGGCTGACGAAGGGAATTCACGCGTTATTCTCCAAATAACACCTAGCGTCCAATTGGCAGCAGATGTGATGTTGAGGAACATGTTATTTGAATTACAATGATGAATCAATATATACTCCGAGATCTCTTGTGCATTCAACTCTACACAGAGGTAGGTTCTCAAGATAGTAACAAAAACTTATGATTTCCAATTTCTTAAAAGAGGAAATAACTACAGTGTTTTTTTATTTATTTAGTGTTAACAAATTGCTGCAACACCATTGGTTTACAGCAGTGGTTCTCAACCATCGATATCTCGCGGACCCATAGTGGATGGGCAGAGATGCTGGAGGACCCCGTTCGTGGTGAGGGGAGAGAAAAGGTATAGGTTAAATATGATAACGATATAATAAATAGACTAGTGTGAATTGGACTTCTCTTATTGACGTACACACAAAACACGCCCGAAAATTGAAATATTTCTTCTCGATCTAAAATTTACAACTTTTATTGCGGGACATGAGTGATGAGGCAGGGCTTCGCGGACCCCTATAGAATGCCTTGCGGCATGGACCCTCCATCTGAGAACCACTGGCTCACAGCATTAAGGGATTCAACCGCTCGTCACTCAATGGGCAAATTTCGCTACACAAACCTGAGTTTCAGGAATGCGCGATAGTATTCATTCTTTTGGAGGTTACTTATGATAACGTAATGAAGGTTGTACGGCCCTTGGATTTTTCTTTTAGAGCGCTGGAGATTTTTAATAAAATCCAGAAATATGACCGTTTTGACTGTTTTTAGCGCGTTTTGAGGCATTTTCGAAAATACAATTATTTAGAAGACAAACTTTACAAAACGCTTGGCCGTACGTACTAGGGGTGCCTCTAATCTTAATTTTAAGATCATTACGAGAAAGCAAAATATTGTTGTATTTGCGTATTTGTGTAAATAAAATCACCCTGTTAATTTTATTTCCAACTCGTTAAACGAGATGGCGACACTAGTACTAAATGCCTCAAACCGGAGATTTTCTTGCTGTTGTTGTTGTTTTTCTCTCGAGCTGGAATGCGACCGCGATGTCTCGTTGCTCGTGGATCGGTAGCACGTGTAGCGAAAGCTCGCGCTGTAAAGCTCAGTGATCGTGGATTCAATCCACCGCCTCTGTTCGTTTCAATGTGGATGAGCATCGTACCGGCGTGCTGTCATGTATCACTATTGCGTGATGCACGCTAAAGACGTCAGATAGACGGCGGTATACTGCACTGTCTTTCATCTCAAACAAAGACACCAAATGCCCTCAGAGCTGACTAACTGTATAAACGTAGACACAACAGAATTGCAATTGATGGCTCCGTTGGTCGGCACTTTTTGAACGTTGCAAAAAGTGTAACTATACTCGTTGACCGGTCAAGTGCAAAGTGGAAGCTCGAGCCAGCCTTCACTTAGCGGAGCAACGAGACTTGTGCCGCCCAGATGTGCTCTCGAAAGTAGCTCGTGCTTGTAGCCTTCCTGCGTCATCTAAGTGACACAGACTATAGTCATCAGCAGACTCCTAGCGAAAGGCCTAATAAGGCTCTGAAGGCGATACTTTTGTTGATTCTATTTTTTGTGTGTGCTATGTTAGCGTGGTCAAACGCTTGCATACGCTACAAGCGTGGCACGTAAGCACCCTAAGATCGTGCAGGGTTGAACAGAGATAACAGAGATATCCTAATATGTAGGGTGCCTCAATGTCCTTCTGCTTAGGGTGTTGCCACCCTTTGTAGTACCCGATGCCGACAGAACGCGCTCACGGGTAAAATACAAATAAATTAACGAAAAGAAAATGCCGCCATAGCACAGTCAGCGCCACAAACGCGTGCCGGGACACGCTCTTTCACGCGCTTCTGAACAAACAAAATAAAAATAAAAGTGTGGGACCAAATGGCCACATGTCTCCACGCTTAGCAAAGCGCACATGAAGGCACCCTACTAATATGTATAGGAAATTTAAAAAAAATATAGTCGAATGAGTTGCAAAGAAGGCTAAACTACTTATTCCGAACAACATTTATTTTATGAAACATTATTTCAGATATTTTCATTCTCTGTAGACCTTGTTTGGTGGCTAGTGGATATGAAAAACAAAAAAAGAAGCATGATTTCTATTATTTTGAACAATTACATTATATTTTCTTAACCAAAAAACAGGTGCTTACTCTGAGATGCAAATTGAATTTTGACGTTAGCGTTATGGCGACCGAAACAATTTTTTTTGTTGTAAATTTTACATTTCCCGTTTTGCGGATTACTAAAAAAGACCAAACGGGCCACCAATAGGTAGAAAATACGTTTCTACCTAAGGTAAGGCCTCGTACGTTTCTTTTTTTTTTTCACCTTTCTAATTTTTAGGCAAAATCAAATGAACCTCTAAGTTACTTTAGTGTCTTGATAAATAACCTCGGGAATTCACTATGCTATTGTCCGTTATGAACACCTCTTTCAACAGTGATCTTACTATCTCACGGTGGAATGAAGGGGTGCTACCTTACCTGTCTGGAAACAAATTGAGGTGTGTGTATGTTTATACAGCCTAGAACAGGGGTGGTCGGGCTGACCCGGCCTGAGAGCCGCATACAAAACCACGATACTTCCAAGAGCCGCTGTGGGCGGGGGGGGGGGGGGGGGGCAAATTGTTTTTCGAGGAATAAACGAAACTCGAACTACTTTCGATCTATCCGAGTCAAAAATAGTGCCGACTGTACGTAAGGTAGCCAGTAGCACACGACTACCAAACCGCAACCTGTCTTTCGATTTAAAACGCGTTCTATTTCTCTTTTGGGGAAGTGCTCGTGTGACCGAGAGGGAGGCGGGTGTGTGTGTGTGTGTGGGGGGGGGGGGGGGGGAGGGGGCGTGGGAGCCGCGAGCCGCATTTTCACACGCGAAGAGCCGCATGCTGTTTGCGAGCCGCAGGTTGGCCACCCCTGGCCTAGAACATAGCCTGCCTCAACGGGCGAATTGTCTTCCAGCTGTAGGTACAACCGCTAGCCTGGGGTCTTTAACGTGCATCAAGCAGTAGTGATACATGACCGCACGCCGGTACGAGGCTCATCCAGATCGAAACGGCACGTTGGGTGGGGGTTATACAGCGCGAGCTTTCGCTCCACGTGCTCCGAGCTGGTGTGCTCTAGCCCACTCGGCCACCGATCCTTTTTTCATCTTTATTGCACTTGACCACCGATCCCTCTCTAGGTGCATCCACACGACGGACCAAATTGCTGTTTTGGTCCGCGGGCCGCGCATCACGTGATCTTACGTCACCGGTTTTCGAGGTCCGCCGGCGGTCCGCGGCCCGCGCTTCTGAGAAATGCCAAGCGACTTTTCTCGCCCGGACCTTGGCGGCGGACCGCGGCGTTTTTAGTATAATTGAAGCGCTAAGTCTGGCAACAACCTGGCTGTTGACCGCCAACTGTTGAAGACGAAGAAGACGAACGTTTTGTTGAGCGACGAAAAGAGTTGACTATGCAGACCAAGATCTTTCCTGCACATCCAGGGCTTCATCCAGCATGCCCTTTTCGGTTCACTGAAGTCCTCCTCGTCCTCAATAGTCAACGCCAGGGCTACCGCGGCCAAACGTCTCTCTCGTTCAACCTCCATCTTGGCTCCTTACAAATAGCCTCAAAGCAGCTCGCTGCATGCGTTTGGCGGAGCTATGAGGTCGAGGGTTAGACCGGCCCGTTCGCTGTGTCGTCTGCTCTTTTTGTCCGCCGTGTGGATGCTCATTGCAGCCGGGCGGCCCGCAGGCCGCGCATCACGTGATCAATCGGTCCGCGGCCCGGTCCGTCGTGTGGATACACCTCTGGACTAAAGCCCTTCGATATGTTTGCGTTTGTCTTGCAACTGGCGTCAAATGCGCTAGTGCACGAGGCCCGTGCCTCGAGCGTCCATTGGAAGCAGTTGTCGCCGCAGTACTGAAATGAGCGGCCCTTCGAAGCGAATGGCAGACGAGCACCCGCTCCTCGCACGTGTCTTGCGCGTTTCCACAACAATGGTTGGCGGTACTCGTAAGCGTGAATTTTATCAAATGAGTTTAGTCTGCACGCTCTGGTCTGCACCAGAGCCGTTTATTGAGAGAGTTTGGCCACGGCCGCTTGATGAGGACTCCCCTTGGGAGCGGCCTGCCCGTATGCCTCGCGCCGCCGCCGGTGAGAGCGATAGTGCTACTTTACCCCGCAGCGCCAGCCGTGGCGCTCGTTATCGGCGAAAGGCGAGAGAGGCGCAGTCCGCCCGGCGCGGCCTTGTGTGGCGTTTTAGATTGTTTTTCGTGAAGCGGCAAGTCTCATTTGGAACGGGTGCCAGATTGCATGAATGATGTGACAAATGTGTGTCGAATAAAGCTACATGATTCTTTCTGCGAGGAGCTCACTCAGCTGCAGGGTGCGCGTTAAAGCCGCATTCAGCTGGCAGTATGAGCGAATTGTCGTTTTCTTGTTCCCGTCCCCGTTTCTATTACCACTGTAATATATGAGTTATAGTTGGATATAGCTAGGCCGTATAATTTCCGATTTTAACCGATGCTCCAGCACGCTCGAGCTGTGCCTTTTATTCTGTGAGGGACAATAAGAAACGGATTCCTCGTTCATAACTTCTGCAATATAAACTGTCATTGTTCACGAACAGATCAAGGGAGTCATATAGTTCGTCAAGCGGAATCACTTCTCGGAAAGAGGCTTCCGCGAAAGTCTCTAATATATTTCTAGAGAGCTGTTTAGGTCACCAGCCGGAGTTAGCCAGAAGAGGTCTGAGGAGCTTCCCGAGAAAGAGCTCGCAGAGTTCTTAGCTGTGGTACCGGTCTCTGCAGTTAGTACACCACATCAGCGGGCAGTCCATAAGGTGTGGAAGCTCAGCGCTCGAGAGAACCTTGCCAATTCGTCCAGAACGACGAATCTCTGCCGACCGTAGAGCCCTCCTGACAAAGGTGCAGGACGAGCTTGCACGGCCAGACGGCTTCAGGTCGTGGATAGCTGAGTCCTCTGTGGTCAAGGCTAAACACGAACTGAGTTTCTCCGTCACGAGATTCATTTCGCCTGAAGTTACAGCTTGCATTCAGGACACGCCACCTGCAAAGTTGAGCGGGTTCTACACATTAGCCTTCCTTGCTTCAATCAGCCCTGAAATTCGTCGGAGGTTTGTCGCAGTTTTTTAATTCGCTCGTTCAGTCGTTTGGCTTGCATTTGAAGGCGGTGCGCGTTTTTCTTGGCATCTTCCATGAAACCTAGCGGTCAAATTGAATGACGTCTCGACATTCTTCCGCTTCAAACTCTTTTTGCAGGCAAGGTTCAATAGCCACGCACTCATCAACAGCTGGTCTTCTTTCAGCAGGGGACTGCATTTTGCGTTGTTGGCTTCTACCGCTCGTATGCGACGTGGACGCGTTAGGTGGCACACGAACAAGCGTTCTGCGCTTCTTTGAACTTGCTGGTTGCATGTACAACGATACAATGGGAATTGAGTCGGCACCGCTGTCGGTCGCAGCAACTTCCGCTTCATTCCTACCTTGTAGTCCTCCGCCGTGAAGGCCTATACGTACAACCTCGGCTTTCTGCAGGGAAGATAATCCACATAGCGCTCCCTCTCCTAAGCTGCGAGGGGGAGCCAGGTTGGGGAGCAAGGTAAAACGTGAAGAGAATATAGGAAAGGAGGTGACGGGCAAAAGTGGAAAGCGCGAAGTGTGCGTCGGCCTTTAAAATGAAGGGAGCACACACGACGCTCCTGGAGCTTGGTTGCCACTGGCTGCCCTTCTTGCTGCCTTCTCGCGAAATGTTCTTCAACCAGGCATCCCAAAATTTCTCTCTAGACGAAAGCTCGTCATAACAGAGTTCCGGATCTCTCGCAGCATTTGACTTACAACGCGCACGCAACAGTTTTTCAGGCATCGCGTGCTCCGTAACCCATCTGCACACTTTAGAACTGTGCAGAGACAGACAGGAGGCGGCTGTCCACGTCTCTCTTTTCTCATCCGTCAGTGGTTATTGCCATGAAACTATAGAAATGAGCAAAAAAAAACAATCGAAAACACAAACCCACATGCGAGCACAGGGTAAAACTGCGATATTTTCTCCACGCAAAGCGGTGTAAAAGGTGGGACAAGCGATTTTTTGCGGCATTTTGCAACCGCGACAGCGCCTCGGTAATCGGCGAAGCCAATGACGGGCGAGATATCTTCTCTGGGTCGTGGAGCAAGAGCGCGTTAGGCGCCTTTTCTATACTCTTTTTCACCTTATGATGTACCGCAGGAAAGGCTACAAGTGCGAGCTCCTTGCGTCTATAGGGCACATTAGTGCCACTAAATAAGGGCACATCTCGGCGGCACAAGCTCTCGTGCGTTAAGAGTAGGTCCCAACGCTATGAAGCTCGCGCTTCTAGCCTTGTCTGCGGTACAACATAAGGTGAAACGGAGTATAGCTTTCAGCTCACAAGACCACTCCCGATGTGCAGCGCCTCCACGGCAGATGGGAGAAGTTCTCCTCTCACGCGCTCTTTTGTTTTCGGAAAAATCGGCAGGCCGCACCAACAGGGGGATCGAGAGGCCGTGGTTTGGCCATACATTGGTTTGAATAGGCGAGCATCTCGGGGCCAACCACAGGCCGCGAAACAGCCCCTAGCGGTGGTCGTGTGCTCTAAATTTGTGACACGACTATACTTCGTTTCACCTTATGTGCGAGCAAAGGCAAAACTGGAAGCGCGAGCACGGAAGCTCCGTGCGTTCAGGCTTTGCTCGAGCGCGCGAGCTGGGGAGAAATGCAAAAGCGCTGGTCTCGCGCCTCATAGCTTTGGCTTCGCTCGAAGATAAAGTGAAACGAAGTATAATTTGAGCCGTGCCGAGCGGGACTCCGCGTCTCAAGACGCTCGCGCACCCCACCCTTTGCACTGCTTTCTTTCAGCCAGTCTCAGGACGCTGTTCTAGCAGTGCAGACAAAGGCGTGGGCACGAGCGCGTGGCTTTGGAAAGTGCCTCCTATGCACGAGGTCTCGTGCAAACAAAAGCGTTTCGCTGAGCTAGGCTCACGCGCCTGTGCCTTTGTCTTCACTGCAGACATTTGTGAGATGGAGTAGAGGTCTCCTGATTGGTCGACGCTGTGTCACAAATTTAGTTTACGCTCTAAGCGTGGGGGAATATTCGGCGCTGGCGGCGGCCTTTGCTCCGCCTATTGTCCAAACTCTCCTAATATACGGCTCTGGTCTGCACTTGCCGGCGGCGCCTCACGACTTATGGAATTTACGAGGATAACTCGAGTGCAACATGGCTTTATTTGAGTGGTTCTTTTTCGCTGACAGGCAGACAGACGGAAAGTGTCCTTTCTTGCCACACCCGTTGCCAATGATGTCAGCTGCTGTGCACTTGGCACGTGATTGTGGACGAGTAGTAGAGCCGCGCCACTTGCTTGGACAGAGAACTCCTTGGTACAGTTCACGGGTGGGAAACGGTTGCTTCTTGTTGCTTTTGACTAGGCGCGCAGAAGTGTGGACCTCGCCGCGCAGAAGTGTGGACCTCGCCACTATATGAGCTATGCTTAGGGTCGGCACTCTGTTTCCCAATATTGCTGTGGGCGCCGTCATCTTGGTGCTTGTACAGAGCAAACGCAAATGCCGATCGTCTTGATTCAAATATGCGACTTCCTTGGCATTTGAATCGGTGTTAGGAAGCTCATGTCATGTTGCTTTGCTCTGTCGCGAAGTGTTTAAACATTTTGGAGGACGTAAAAGCTCTTCCTGTGATTCAGATAAATTTTCAGACAACTGGCAGCCATGATTTTAAGCCACAATATGGACAGGTGTAGTTACCCTGATGCGTCGCTTATTTAGTGGCACTAGGGAAGATCATGGCGGAACAGCGCAGCACTGAGCTAGATTTCAGACGCCATGTTCTTTATGGCGCGAGGCAGCGTGTCTCAGAGCATTTCACACGAAAATGATTGGCGCCACTTTTCCCAGGATAGATGGGTTTTACTCCACACATCCTGGCAGCGGGTTTGCAAACCAGTATTCAGACGAAGAGCAGGCCGATACAGGCCATAGAAAGTGCAAAACTGAAACTTTATTTCTTTTTTTTTCTAGCTTAAATTAAGCTATAAAAATAAACCTTTTTATTTTTGTTTATTTTTTTCTACGTTTGCGTGTTAAATGTGGTGGTCCAAACGGCCGCAACGCCCCACCTTGTGCTTTCGATAATTTCGAACGTGGACGGAACTTCGAATCCATTCGGAAATCAGAGCTTATTCTACGTTTTGTAAACCACTGTAATCTGCGTATGTACTTGGCTCGTATCTCGCGCCGCCTGTTGGCCGCTTCCTGCAGCGGCGGACGCAGAGCGAAGAAGATCTAGCTCGAGATCGGTGGCAAATAGCCCGTGGCCCGAGCCAACCTCGAGCGCCCGACCTGCATGCGCAGCTGTGAACATGCAACTCGTTTGTTCCGGAAAAATTCTGCGCCATCTATGAGAAAAGGGTACAAATAAATAGCGGTTGAATCCGCGGTCGATTTAAAGAGCCTGACGTCCCCTTGAGATCACCCAGTAGTTCCGAAGCGAACGACGCTCGCTCGCGGGGTCACCGCCATGCCGCCATGTTTCACCGCTGTCCTTACTCTACCGGTCACGTGATCTAAAATTCACCCTCGTAGTGAAAGGCGGTTAACCTTTTACCACGGATAAAGTTAACCGGCTTCGAGCAAACGGGCCCTGGTAAGCCCACATATGACCACATCGTCGGTAATTCAAGTCTTCGTTCACAACGCACAAAACTGCCATCGCGATGTTGCTGCTATGATGCTGACACGCGGAAATACAAAACCAGGTTGATAGTCCGTTGGCAGTCGGCATCAGTAAACAAAGGCGAACGTAGAACAGAAGACACGCAGGCACTTGGCAGAAAAACCTGCCTCTCTTGGAAGCAGTTTCCGGGATTTCCATAACGTTGCGAAAGACGTTCCGCAATCCGGAGACGGTTATCAGCCCAGTGTATACGTAGCGCTTCTGGCACTGCTCTGGAGCTTCGCTGTTTCTAGCGGCTTCGTTTGCTCGTTTCACAAAATCAGCGGTAAAAACATCAATGCAATCAAGACGTTCTGCACGCTTAGAGTGGGAGACAGAGTTAAATCCGGCCTTCGCTACCGCTGAAGCTCAATCAGCTCAACAACGTTCATTAAACAACGCGCGCACCAACGTGCTCGGAAAACGGAACGGAAACCGAAAGAGGATGAGGCGGGAGGGCGGAACTTTCCTCCTGTCTCTCCGGAGAAGGAGAAAAACATCCGTTCCTCCCTTCTTCTCGTGTCCGCTTGGGGGCGCGTCAGTAGAAGGGAGGAAAACGCACCGTTGCTATATTTGTTCTCATTTGTTCCTTAGAGTGGGTTGCCTCGAACCCGTATACGACTGGTGTGTTTACCGCCTGCTGACGTCACAAAAGTTTCATGTTGTTGCCGACCGCGATCCTGGCAGTGTCACGGCAGAGATGATGGATGTGTAGGTCGCTCTCCAGCTTGACAGTTCAAAGAAGCTTCACCAGCCAGGAGTTGGGACCCCGCGCCGTCAACCACACTCGTGCTCGCTCGTACTCTTTACCAGGACTTCGAGCACCAACCAGTAGGATAGCGACTTCTGACAACATAACTTGCTGGCTTCTGCGACGTCAGTTGTTGCTACTTCGGGATCACTTTTGGTGCATGGGCGAGATAAGACGCTAACACACCAGTCAGGGACGCGTTCCTGGCACCGTACTGGTAGTCATCGTTATCCCACGAAGAGATTTTGGTATCTGTCATCTGCTGTGCTAGACAGCCCGACACGTGCTTATTTTACGTGCTGGAATGCAGCGGCGACGCCAAGGAAGCGCGGGAACTGGGTGCCCTTTCCCCTCTCCAAATTTCATCTCCGAACATACGAGACCAAATGATACATTGCGAAGTAGTCTGCAGTTGTTTATGGAATTAGTTACTTGCTAAGGGTCTCATACTGTGGGAAAAACTATAGAATAAAGAAAACTGGGACGCACACGAAGTGCGCACGAGGGCACCCCACCAGTCACTATCTCCCTCCTTGGTTCCATCACTCCTAAGAAGATTTGAAGAGCGATACCATCAATGGGACATCATTCTCGGGGAGCGCAGCATCAGTGGTACTCAACCAACCAGGGAGGGGGCAAAGATCACTGACCTTTCTCCGTTGATGACTCAGGTATATCGTTTTCGTCTTTGCACAAATCTTTCTATTTTTTTTTCTTTTTTTTAATATGCGTGCGCGGCAATTGTACGAGGGTAAATTGAAAAGTTTCCGGAATCAAAACGAAAGCAATATATTTATATGATTTAAGTTATTCTTTATTTTTCGACATAATCCCCCGAAGCTCGACACACTTGGTCCAGCGTTTCTCCAGCTTTTCGATTCACTCCCGGAAGTGACGTGCTTCGAAAACCCCAAAATAACTGTTCACGGCCTCCATCCCCTCTCTATTCGACAAAAATCTTTTTTAATCAAAAAAAAAAAAAGAAAGAAAACTTGAACTTTGGGAGTAGGTGGAAGTCCGAGGGAGCCAAGTCAGGGGAATATAAGGTCGATGCGGAATGAGTTTTAATTTCAGTTCTGTCAGTTTTTGCTGAGTGACTGCACTTGAATGGGCGGGTGCATTGTCGTGGTGAAACACCTGTTTCTTGACAGTACCCGGGCGCTTTTCTTCAATTACCTGTTTCAGCTTGTCCAGAAGTCTTATGTAGTACTGGCCAGTAACTGCTTTTTTCTTTTCAAGATAATCAATAAGCAAACTTTCTTTGGCGTCCCAAAAACTGATGCCATCACTTTGTCAACCAACTGAATGGTCCTTGCCTTCCTCGGAGCCGATTCATCGGGCCCAGTCCATTGTTTCAAATGACTTTTTGTTTCTGGCCTGTAATGGGAGGCCCAGGCCTCACCCATAGTTACAAACCACCGCTTGAAATTCGTTGAATTTGTTTGAAACACTCGCCAACCGTCGGCTTACGTTCAGGCTCGAATGCGTTTTTGCTCCCGATTGACGAAGTGCCGCACCGATTTTGATGAAAGATTTTTCAATCCCAATTAATTTTGTAAAATATGAACAACTCGTTCAGAAGAGATGCCCACTGCTTCCTCAATTTCACTCAATTTTATGCGGCGGTCTTCCAAAACAAAGTTACGAATTTTATCCATAATTTATAGTGTGGTAGCTCTTTTTGGGTGTCCTGAACGAGGTTCATCACTTCTGTCCGTACGATCATGCTTGAATTAGGAAACGCAGAAACTCACGGTGTAAAACAAAGGTGATGAGTCCACAAAAATGGAATTCAACCAGCATTTAATATAAATCAAAAATTTTCCCTCCAAACTAAAAAAAAAGTATGACTGCTTGAATTCTGTTTTTGTCCATCGTTGAAAATGTTCGTGGTTGCTCGACTAGACTGGTTGTCAAAGCCAGACTTTCTAATATATCAATCTGACATTCGTGGTCATTTCATACGAAAGGGTGGCCAACAGAGCGACATAAAATATTTTGTTAAAAAAAGCTCCCTAACGGTCATTCCGGAAACTTTTCAATCTAACCTCGTATACGGCGAGCAAGTGTTCCAATATGCGTCTCTGGCGCATCGAAACGCAAGGAGGGGCTCGCCAGTCAGAGGATAACATAGATCACTCTTATGGAGAGCACGAAGACGAGGCAGCTCAGTGCGCGATGTCATTGGTTGTGGTCGGAGGCGGAAATAAAGGCACGTGGACGCATTTGAAGGGTAAACAAACGCACGATGGGCGTAAGGAGCAGACGAACTTGCTCGCCGTATAGGAATTTTAAAAACATATTCTGCCGTTAGACTTATAGGGAACAAACACCGTAATGGTTCTGCAAGATTTCTGCGGTGATAAAATAAGATGCGCGGACGGCCGCGAAGGTGAGCTCGATCAGCCATTTGCCCCTACAGTCATAAAATTACAGCGTCACGTTCGGTATGTATGTATGTATGTATGTATGTATGTATGTATGTATGTATGTATGTATGTATGTATGTATGTATGTATGTATGTATGTATGTATGTATGTATGTATGTATGTATGTATGTATGTATGTATGTATGTATGTATGTATGTATGTATGTATGTATGTATGTATGTATGTATGTATGTATGTATGTATGTATGTATGTATGTATGTATGTATGTATGTATGTATGTATGTATGTATGTATGTATGTATGTATGTATGTATGTATGTATGTATGTATGTATGTATGTATGTATGTATGTATGTATGTATGTATGTATGTATGTATGTATGTATGTATGTATGTATGTATGTATGTATGTATGTATGTATGTATGTATGTATGTATGTATGTATGTATGTATGTATGTATGTATGTATGTATGTATGTATGTATGTATGTATGTATGTATGTATGTATGTATGTATGTATGTATGTATGTATGTATGTATGTATGTATGTATGTATGTATGTATGTATGTATGTATGTATGTATGTATGTATGTATGTATGTATGTATGTATGTATGTATGTATGTATGTATGTATGTATGTATGTATGTATGTATGTATGTATGTATGTATGTATGTATGTATGTATGTATGTATGTATGTATGTATGTATGTATGTATGTATGTATGTATGTAGTGTGTGTGTGTGTGTGTGTGTGTGTGTGTTTTGAACTTCGGAATTTTTGTGTTGATTTGATGTAACTTAGGGCACTGCCACTCACGTGTGTCCAAATGTAAAAAAAGACTCTTCTACACATGGCACATGTTCAGACGCTTCACTTCTCGCAAAGCTGGTCCCTGCACACGCGCAGTGCCTCGTGTGGGCCAGCACTAAATTGTTCGTAGCAGTGCGCTGGTCTAATACAAAAAAAAAATTCGGTGGACTCGTACCAGAGATCTACGAAGCACGTAAAATACACTCCACCACCCTTCCACACACACAAGCCAAAAAAACATATAAAAAAACAACGTCAAGCGTTTCTTTGTGTTTCAACTCGTTTTATCCATCCCGCCACGCCACGAGCGGGGTTTGCTGACTGATACCTTTCCCGGTAGATGGCAGCACTGCCCCAAATGTACGAACTTGGTTTCCGAGCTTGTGTTTTGAGAAGGCGCGAATGATCCCCGCAAGTGGAAGCGATAGTCGCCAAAAGCCCAAGGTTATCACTCGTCCGTCCGCGCAACAACACCGTTTCTGCGCAGTGGTCCCGGTACACTTGCTCAAATCCAGAAAGATAAAAAAAGAAAAAAAAAAGACAGAGAGAAAAAGTATGACTAAAGGGGAGCTCGTTTCCGGCGGGAAACCGAACTGACCGGGGCGAACTTTTGATATGATGCGGTCGCCCTCGTGATACCAGAGATAGCCTTGTAGAGCGCTCTGCCAAAGCGACATTCACTCGTTGTCACTAAGCCAGGAACATGCTGCCCGCAAATGAGCTGGCTAAACGTCTCGGCTACCTGTTTTATATCGCTAAGCCCGAACGAAACGTCGTTCGAGAAACTTGAAGATGTCCCGGACTACATTGTTCAGGTACGTGCGCAACACACCGCTTTCAACGGTAACGCCGAAGAGCACTCAAAGTAAGGAACGAAACATGTGTTCGAAACAAAACAATGTGCAGAGGCTGCAGTAGTTAGTGACGCCCTTTCGCGCGCTACCAAGATACCATCATGTCCTTCCAGTCAGCGGCGTCACTATAGGGTCAGCGGCACCCGGGGTGGTAGCCCACCGCAACAGCACTCCCCCCAACCCAGGGCGGTCCGCCCTCTTGCCGCCCCCCCCTCGTGACGCCACTTCCAGTACTCGCTCGTGGCACGTGTCTCGCGCGTTGGCACAACAATGCTTGTTGTTTATACACCCGTGAGAATCGCGAGGCGTGTAACTTGGTGTGATTGTGGTGCTTCTCTAATTTCCTCTCGTCGCTTTTTGCGTTGTATTTTTTGTTTTAATTCGCCACGTTTCTTGTTTAGCAGCCAGTTCCTTCTTGCTTGTCTGGACAGTCGTACTCGCGGGTGCTAATTGAGAAATACGTTGGGTAGGATTTGATTTCCCCGGGAGAAACCCACATCTGCACATTGCGCACGAGATTTGAACGTCGACACAAAACGCCTCATACTTGTCCAGCTGCGCATTAACCCTCCTTTCAGAAAGAATTCCTCGCTTAGCACGTGCCTATGTTTTGTAGAGGAATGATGAGTGGGCAGCCCGAAAGAAAACGTTTACTTAGGTTATAGGATTGAGCAACCGGACCCTGGTTTTCTGAATTTTCGTAGGGCGGTAAGTTGAGCTGGTTGATGATGTATTGTATATTGTAAATAGAGGAGCGGTACTATAACGACGCACAATAGGAATGGTAAGTGTGCTGCTCACTATACGAAAAAAACGCACCCAAGGATGTTTTGCAAATATTTACCCAATACAAATCGTAGCATCGATCCATACCATACTTACATTTTTTCATGTTACGTGGAATGAGCTACATCAACCATACCCAAACAAAGAAGTTAAAAACTATGAATTGAGACTATAAAAAAAAGCTTTTGTTTATAGGGGTTCCGACAACAAATTGCTAGCAAATGTAGGAGATTGTACTGGCGTAGTCACTCGCTGAGTAGACAAAGAGTGTCTTCCGGCACTTATGCCCGAGTCCTGCAATAGTGGGGTATTAGGCTTCGCTTCTTCTCTTACTTTGTGCTAATTACAGCCTTCTGGTTCATATACAGGTGTAACAAAAAAAAAATTTACACATTCTTTTTTACCGCAAAAATAAACTAGGCATCGCCGAACGCTCATTCTCCGCCCAAGGTAGAGCCAGAGGTCACAACCAGATGCCAAAGTCTCAGCCCGATCCGATACCTTATTCAAAAGCTATAAGTGATTTTCTGAAAATTTCAATGAGAAAATGGAGTCCATTTTCGCCCGTTTTCGGTTTCTGGTGCCATAGAACCCCATGTATTCGAAAACTCCGTCGGCCGCCATTTTCCCATTGAAATTTTCAGAAAATCACTTATAACTTTTGATTAGAGTATCGGATCGGTCTGAGACTTTGGCACCTGGTTGTGACCTCTAGCGCTACCTTTGGGCGGAGAATGAGCGTTCGGCGATGCCTAGTCTGTTTCTGCGGTAAAAAAGAATGTGTTTTTTTTTTGTGACATCCTGTACATGGCTTGCACGTGATTTCATGGCACCGTGCTGGGGTTCATTCCCCAACTTGTTTTAACCGAGAAAAACATACTCGATGGAGTAAAATGTTTTCTACAGAAGCTACGCGCTCACCAGCAAGGCCACAACAATGGCCGCCGTTGTCACGGCAAAGCAATGTATGTATAGAAGATTGCAAGCAGGACGACTGGACGCCGCCGTCGCCGGCAACCGGCAAGCCGATTGTCTGGTTGCCGCCGTCGCCCATAGATGGTGGTAGCTGTCCAGAGTTCTGTGTCATCATTTGTTTGCTGACGGACACGATCCTGGAGGAAACTATACTTCGTCTCACCTTAGCATGGACTATTGTTAGCCGCGCGTGCCAAAAGCCTGAGCTAGTTGCTTTGGATGAAGCCTCGGCGGCTGCACGAGCGCTAGTGCAGCGAGCGCTCCAGTCAAGGCAGTCGAAGCTAGCCGCTCGCGCTTGCACAGCCTTCGCAGTTAGTCCGTGCTAAGGTGAGATGAAGTATAGCCCTTAACAGCTCCGCTGTAAAAATAAAAATACACATTAATGTTGAAGTAAAGGTTGTAAATTGTGGATGGGCATCTGGCCCTTTGATTCCTTAAGTTCAATCATGTTGTGATGAATGTCATGCACATAGGGTCCAGCTGCGCATGGTTGTAGACGTTTGTTTGCGGTTCGCATTGTTCCTCAATTTCGTCTGCGCGAGCTGTTAAAACTTGAGTTTAGAAAGCTAGGAACCGCTTAGGAAAGCAAAGAAACATTTTTGCTTATGACATTTTTTTTTTTACGTGAGAATAACTTTTTTTTTTTACATCAGTATGTTTATACTTTGTGGCAGGCACTATGTGACATTTACTAGATTTGCTTAATTTATGGAAACCGCTTGTTACCGTACTCTCAAATAGCGCTTTCGAGATTACCTTTCCTGAAATGTTCCTTTGCCTGCCATCGTAAGTTTCCTTTTCCTTTTGACCAGTGAATTTTAGTGTCTGTTTTCTCATGCTCTATACAGCTGCCAGCTCACAGTAGGCTCACTGCTCCAAGAAATGCTTCAAAACGGCTGCACACACCC